>PISX010022752.1:0-31169 GCA_004024625.1 Mellivora capensis
TAAATCACTCATCTGTCTAAAATATGTTGGTAACTAATTAGTGCCCATAGGAGGTGTCTAAACTCTTTACCTTGGCACATAAGGCCATAATGGTCTGGTTCTTTTATACAATTTCAGGCTCATATCCACCTACCTCCGCATATGGTCTTGACCTTGCCATTCTCAGTAATTGTGTTTCTCATAACTTACCCTGTTATTTCATCCCTTCATACCTCTGTGAAAGTTTTTTATTCTGCTCAGGCTGTCCTACCATCATTTGTAGACACTGATCATTTCAAGTGACACTGGGAGTTATTTGCTTACTTTTTTTTCTTCTTCTCCCCAAACATCCCATACTAATTAGAAGGACTAGGTTTTGGTATTAGACCATCATTTAAGTCCTGGACTCCTCCATTCCTGAGGGTAAGATCTTGTACAAAATTTCAAGCTGAGACCCAGTTGCTTTATCTGTAAATTGAGGATATTATGTACCTCACAGTGTTGAAGGATTAAATGAAATTAAATGAAATAATGTTCACAAAGTACTCACCACAGTATCCAGCATTCAAGCAAGAAACATGTGTTATATAGTAGGTATTACACTTTAGATATCTAGAAAATTTTTGTAATTTGTTTACTTGACTATTTCCTACTAGACTTGAGCTCCCTTAGGGTAGGGATTTTGTTTTCTTTTTTAGCGTGTAGGATCTAACTTAATGTTCGATGCTTGGTGTTTTTTTCAGTAATATATGTTGACTGCTTGTTGGCTGCGTAGAGAGGATGGCTCCATTAGGGGAGAGACTGGCTAGAAAGTAATGACTTTTTAGTTCTAAAATTGTTCACATTTGAATCATTTGGAATTCTTAAAAAAATAAAAAAGATTCCCAAGTCCCTCCATTTTATTGGAATTTCTGGATCTCTAGTTTTCAGTTCAGGAGATGAAGAAAGCTTGAATTTAGACAGTGGCTTTGGGGACAGAGAAAGAATGATTTTTAAGAAAATTTAAGAAAATAAAATTGATAGGGCTTATTGACTTGTGAGTAGTTTGGATATCCTGAGAGGATAGTGGAATGGACTAAGATACTGAATAAAGGAGGAAGAAGAGCAGATTTGGGGAGGAAGGTGAATGTGAACTAGAGGTGTGGCCATCCCAGTGGAGATGTTCACAAGGAGGGTGGAAATATAGGCCCAGCACTCTGGAGACAAGTGGAAGCAAGTATTAGATATGTATAAATACATATCTTGAAGAGAAGTCAAATAAGTACTGAGAAGTGTCCACTGAATGGAACAGTTGAGTTGTACTTAGTTCAATTTCAGGAAGGTCATAAAGATAAATTGGGAAGTAAGGGAGTAGAATCCAGGAGCACAGATTACTTTCTGAGGAATATGGAGTAGAGGAAGCAGAAACTAAATATTAAATGCATGAATGAAATTTGTCATCCTTGGACAACATTCTAACAAATGATTTTTATTTTCAAGGATTATAAACTTCCTTAACTCAGCTTAAGTTGAAAGGGGGATTTATTGGAAAGTTTCAAAGTGATCCATGAAGAAGAATTGCTATACAGTTAATCCTCATGATAATGGTATCCGGGATAGAGGCACTTTTTCTCTTTGTCTTACTCTTTCATGGACCACTGGCATCTTATCTGTCTCTCTCTGTGTCCAACCTCCTTGTTTCTGTTTATTCAGTGTGTTCAAGACCCCAGATGGTCTTCTGACCGCTCAATTCTATGTACTTCTTTGTGTAGTTGGCTGGCCCAGTGTCTCAATTTCCAAACCCAAGAGAAGACTTCAAAATGTCCTCTGCATTTTTTTCATTGGGTCATGCGTAGGTCTCTGGCTGGCCAGAGGTGTTCAATGGTTTAGTCAACTGAGGTTGGAAGTGGAGCGTGGTCATATAATACTTAAGACTGTTCCTTCTAGAAGCTGTGGTACTATGAAACAGACGATTTGCACATCATTCTTCTAGAAATGAGCTTTACCATGGTTCTGAAGTAGTGATAATAGTTATCTGATTAAGTTCATTTGGCTCTAGGAATAAAGGATCCATCAGGTTAGCTCAAAAATAGCATAATAGTGGTTATAAGGATGCACTTGGCAATAAGAAAGATGGAATTTCATGAAAATTCAAAATCAAACATTTAATATGGGGCTGAGCCTCTCAGACATTTTTACAAGGGCTTTGAAGGCTCCAAGGTAGGGCTATTAGGGACTTTCATGACAGGGCTTTATGGATTTTCAATGTACAGTTGCGCTGTTAAAGTACTCAGTGACTCTTAATGTATCTGTGTCCTCTGTATCTATATACTTTTGTTTCCGCTCTTGGCTCATTTTCTCACCCTCTAGTGTAGTTGTTTTCCTTCGTGACTTCTGCATACTCAGAGTCTATGGTCTTTTCAAACTTTGGTTTGCGTATAGCTTTGGTTTGCTGACATCTCTCATGTACTCTGACTTTACCTCATGACTACAATGTTTATCTGTTTAGTGCCAGTTTGTGTGGCTAATTAATAATTTCTCTTTATAGTTTGCCATTCAAAGGCCTACGCATGGAACTCAGCAGTATTTGTTCTTGGCTTTGGGCTCTATCTTTCTTTCCTTTTTCTTTTTTTCTTTTTTTTTTTTTTTTGCCACTGGGCCATGTTATGGGCTGCTAGCTAGCTTGTGAATATCTGCTGTTTGGTCCAGGTGATCACATCTTGGGTCAATTGGCAACAGACACGGGGTCGTATAACCTGGCTGCCTTGGACTATGTTCTCAACGTGGGCTATGGTAGGATAGCTTGCTTTAGTATGGAAGCACGGCTGTCACCTGCATTATGATTGATTGACATATTGAATACAAGAACATGAATAATTTAGTTGCATTGGCATCTGTTTAAGTGTTGTATAGACTATTTCAGTAGTTGAAATTTAAAACCACCCCTTTCCCCCTCATTTCAGTCTCTAATATCAGAGACTATGGCTAAGTGTTACATAACTGTGCTAATATAAAAGTTTTTAGGGTCTCAGTGATACTTTATTTGGACTTTAAGTAATAGTTGGAAAATGTTTTAAGAATTTCTGTCTTTATATGCTATGCCAAAATACATTGTTGTGTGGGGTGAATTAAGTGGGAAATCATACTGAGTCAGATATCTGATAAGGAAGTATGAATTTATTTTGTTTTGTGAGACATTTATTTTTTTGACATAACCTCCTATCTCTTTGCAACTTTTACATATTTTAAGCAATAATATAGTTTTAAAAATAAAAATATTTGAAAATAACATGTTTCTGGTTATGAAAATAAACTGTGTACTTCATAGAAATTTGAATAGATCAGAAAAGGAAAATCGAGAGATGCATGGGGCTGTAGTATAGTGGATGGTTTAACATGAAGAGCACAAACTTTGAAGTCAGATAGAGTCCCAGCTTTGTGCATTACATTTATAATCTTAGCTAACAACTTATTTAGCTTCTTTAACTGTATTTTTCCCCCTTGGCTACATGGGAGCAATCTCTTTGACTTTATTCAAAGGATTGTTATAAGCATTAAATGACATAATGTAGACAAAGTGCATGGCTTCATGCCCATCATAGAGGTTATATATTAGCTATTATTTTTAATAGAAAGATAGAATATTTCATTTAGCTAGACTACCAATTGGCATTTCTTTAACTAGAATAAAATGCAAGTTTCTTATGTTTATGATTTTGAAAATGCAAATGACCCAGAAGAAGTTGGTATTGAGCTTTAAAATAAGATTCATGCCTCAGAATTATTTTGATTTTATTAAGTTTTTGAGTATAAAGTCACCAAAGCAAGTAGAGAAATCACTGAATTTGAAAGCAAGAGACATGAGTTCATGTCTTAGGCAAATCATTGAGTATTTCTTGGCTTCACTTTCCTTTCCTTCTCTGTCCACTGAGCACACCACCCAGGTAATTTCTGAAGTACTGTTAAGGTAAAACTGTTATTTGAAAACCATCATTTGCCACACAAAAGGAGCATTTTAAATGTGTTATATAATAAGTGCAAATAATTTTTTCCCTGTTTTCTAGCATCTTTGCTGAGAAAAAAATGTCTATAGGAAACAAGGATTCAGTGATAGAATTTGATAACTCATGTAAGATGACTATCACAGGACCTGCCATACATGTAGTAGGTTCCAGAAGATAGTATGTCTTTTCCTTCTTTACCGAGATATCCACTCTCTCCCCCCACCCGCCATGTATAGTATGAGTATCTCAAATGCAAGTAAGGTGCATTTGTTGCAGTGGGTGCTTTGACGTGGCACTTAGATCTTCCTTCAGACAGAGACACATTGCCGTAGCTGCCTAGAGTCATGGCTGCTGATGGCTCATAGCTGTGTCCTTCTGTGGGAGTTACCCTAATAGAAAGAAGCTTCCTCACCCAAGATTATGTCCCTTTCCTGGAAGCAGCCTCATTGCTGGCTGATGTGGGGAATACAAAGAATCATCCTCCTGCCTTGATTTGGGATTTCTGTGAAGGGTCATCAGCTTCAGGACTCTTGGGAAGATTAACTGAGGCTGCTGTTGCAACTGCTCCTCATCAGTACTGTTTATCTCCCTCCTCTGCCCAGTCCTGCTTCCCTTGTGTCCACACAGGTGTTCTTGAGAGCACTCCCCAGTAAGCCTGCTTGTAGATTTCTGAGTTTCAGAGTCTGTTTCCTTGGGAACTCAAATTATAAGTCATCTGCTATTTAGATAGTCTTTCTTAGGGATTTTTGTATCATAAAAGATGATTATATTTGGGATGATTTTAATTTTATGAACTTTATGTTCTACTTCTTTGAAACTGATATTCTACATATTTCTTACAATAGGAATCCATAGCCAGTAGATGAAAATTTCTGTTAGATTCTAAAGTACTGTGTACTCCCCCTGCTTTTGTGCTTTCTCTTTAGCTCTCTCAAATAAATAAAATTTCAAAAAAATACTCTAAATTTCCATCAAATATGTAGCTCAATTTTTAAAAATTTTTTTATTTCTTTTCAGCGTAACAGTATTCATTGTTTTTGCACCAAACCCAGTGCTCCATGCAATATGTGCCCTCCCTAATACCCACCACCAGGCTTCCCTAACCTCCCACCCCCTGCCCCTTCAAAACCCCTCAGGTTGTTTTTCAGAGTCCATAGTCTCTCCTGGTTCACCTCCCCTTCCAATTTCCCTCAACTTCCTTCTCCTCTCCATCTCCCCATGTCCTCCATGTTATTTGTTATGCTCCACGAATAAGTGAAACCATATGATAATTGACTCTCTCTGCTTGACTTATTTCACTCAGCATAATCTCTTCCAGTCCTGTCCATGTTGCTACAAAAGTTGGGTATTCATCCTTTCTGATGGAGGCATAATACTCCATAGTGTATATGGACCACATCTTCCTTATCCATTTGTCCGTTGAATGGCATCTTGGTTCAATTTTAACTACATGTTAGATATTTAATTATATGTTAGATTTTTTTTAAAGATTTTATTTATTTATTTGACAGAGATCACAAGTAGGCAGAGAGGCAGGCGGGGTGGGGGGGGAAGCAGCCTCCCCGCTGAGCAGAGAGCCCGATGTGGGGCTCGATCCCAGGACCCTGAGATCATGACCTGAGCTGAAGGCAGAGGCTTTAACCCACTGAGCCACCAAGGCGCCCCATGTTAGATTTTTTAAAGGATTTATTTCTCTATTTATTTGTCAGAGAGAGAGGGAGAGAGAGAGAGAACACCAGAGTGCACATACAAGCAGTGGGAGCTGCAGGCAGAAGTTCTGAGAAGCAGGCTCCCTGCTGAGCAAGGAGCCCAATGTGAGGCTTGATTCCAGGACCCTGAAATCATGACCTGAGCCAAAGGCAGATGCTTAACTGATTAAGCTATCCAGGCATCCCTATGTTAGATATTTTTAAAATATGTTAAATATTAAAAAAACCCCTTAAACGTTGACTTAGTTGTGTGCAGTCTGCAAACTCAATTTAGTTACTAATAACTTACAATTTTAATAATCTCAGTTTCTTACTGACTTGACTGCCCCTTTCTTCCTTTCTTTCTTGATTTGGATTCTTTTGAGAGGTAAATTACTTTTATGTAACCATTAGCAAAGTACATATAGAGATCGGAAATATAGTTGACTGTTTATAGGGACATACTTTTAAGTTAGCCAGTTTAGGACCCAGATGAATCATAGAATGAGAATTTTAGAGCTGGAAGGATCCTTACTCATGATTCACAATCTGTCCCTGTAATTTATCATTGAAGAAATTGAGATTAGAGAAATTAAGTGTCTTGATGGGTATTGACAGGTGACCAAGAAATATTTTGGTTAGTAGAGAGAATATTGAATTAGGACCTGGGAAATCTAAGTTTTAATTGCACCTTTACCACTAGATAGCAGAGTGATGTTAGGTAAGCCAGTTGTACTTTCTAGGGGCTTAGTTTCATCATCTATGAAGTGATAAAATTGGAGCATAATTTCTGAGATGCTCTCCAACTTTTAAAGTTTGATTTAAGTCTTAATATGATGAATGACTATTATTAATAGTGTATCTATCAAATGCTAGGCACTGGTTTAAACATTTAAATGTATTATTTCATTTAATCCTTACAACCCGTAGGTTGTAGGGCTGTAGGGCTGACATTATTAGTTCCACTTTACAAATGTGAATTTGGACTTAGAGAAGTTAAATAAATCTACAGAACTTCTAAGTGGGTAAACTGGAAGTTGAATGCAGGTCTGCGTGACTCCAACTTCTATATTTTGAATCACTCTTCCTAGATTTAGGTGGACTTCTGTTTTTGGAACACTTGACCCTGCTGAAAACAAGAGCCAGTCATTCGGTAAGAATACGCTTCTGACCCCCTTCTCTGGCATAGTGTAGTATTGTGTGTCAGTAGGTCAGCAGGAAAGACTTAGGATGCAGAAGTATATTGTGTGTTAGCACTTGAGAAATTTTGGAAAGGGTTGGAATTAGATGAAACAGGGGGCATAGCCTTAGAAGCCACTTGGAAAGGCAAATTGAACAAGGAATGGACTTTATTTAGCATCAGTCCTTTAACAACATGGGTGGCTGTATTTGCTTGCTCATTAAAGTTGTAGAATGGCACTAGGTTAGGTGGAATTGCTCACATTTCAAGAAATAGGAATTGTTCTCAGCTGATACAAATGAGTTAAAGTTAAATGTGTGATATATTGGTAAAGAAGCTTACTGTTTTTTAAAAAATTATTTATTTATTTTAAGTAACCCTACCCAACGTGGGTCTTGAAATCAGGATTCGGACATCAAGAGTCTACCTATCATGTGCTACCTGTTGGGCCAGCCAAGTGCCCCAAGAAGCTTACTGTTATTGTATATGGTTGTATGATGGATAGAGAAACCTCTGTGGAGTTATTTGGTTTTCTAGGTCATATTATTGCAAAAATCTAAGTAAGCCTTCTATTTTAATATGGATCAGGATATATTCAGGTTTAAGAAGGCAGAGAAATAAGGAACTCTAAGGACAAAAAAAAGTAATTAGCAAAAATGAATTATGAGACAAGTTGAAAGGTGGTAGAATTATAATGGAGATTAGTGAAGGATATTAGTGACCATTTTCGAGGTTGAAGACTTAGAGTAAGCAGAAAGGACTTGAAACAAATTTTATATGAGGTTTGAGGCTGACAACCAGGAGTTAGAATTGGGAATACAGAAGGTATAAAATGGAAAGTAGAAGTTCCCTGCCCCAGTAATCCTTGCTAATAGTTTCTTTGTGTTTTTTCACAATTTTCTGATATATATATCTATTAATATTATACTAATATGATATTCTTCATGAGTTTGATTTTTTTTTTAAAGATTTTATTTGTTTATTTGAGAGAGAGGCAGTGAGAGAGCATGAGCGAGGAGAAGGTCAGAGGGAGAAGCAGACTCCCCGTGGAGCTGGGAGCCTGATGCGGGACTCGATCCCGGTCTCCGGGATCATGACCTGAGCCGAAGGCAGTCGTCCAACCAACTGAGCCACCCAGGCGTCCAAGTTTGATTTTTTTTGCACTTAATATACTTTGGACATCTTTTAGTACCACCACTTCCAGAACTACCTTTTCTTTTTGAGAGAGAGTGTGAGCGGGTGGGGTGGGGGGGTAGAGGCTCTGAAGGAGAGGGAGAGAGAGAATCTTAAGCAGGCTTCATGCCTAGTGTGGAGCCCCACATGGGGCTTGATCTCATGACCCTGAGATCATGCCAAAAGCAAAAGTAGGACCCTTAACTGACTGAGCCACCCAGGTGCCCCAGAATTACTTCTTTTATTATTTATTTTTAATAGCTATATTATAGTCTGTGGATTATCAAAATTTAAGTAGTCCCCTGTTGAAGGACATTTAGTTTTGTTTTCAGTTTTGCTTTTATAAACAATACAATCAAGTGAACATGCTTGTACATATATAGGTGGTACTTTTGTCCACTGAGTAATATCCTAAGCATTAAGTCAGAGAGTATGTACCTTTTTTACGTTTAGTTATACTGCCACTAACCATGTATGAAAGGGGTGGTTTTCCAACATTCTTTCCACCAATAACTATTGTCGAAGAATAAAAACATCTTGATTTTACTCAAATACCCTGAAAACTAGATTGGCAGTTGTCATTTAGTTTTACTGTTTCTTGTTTAACTTAAACAGTTAAAAAAGAAAAGATGGAAAACAGAATGAAGTAATAGAGTAGTTACATTAATCCTTTTTAAAAAATGTATTAAAACTATTGTATGTCCCATTAAATTCAGGTGGACACTTTTATTGTGACCTTATTAGGAAATGTGAATATCTCATTCTGTTTAGGGTTATTAGCCTCAAAAAGGTTCCTTTTCTATTTTGTGGAGAAGAGAGCACATTATATCTACTGTATCTAGTTGTATCTATTGCATAGTAAACCATCCCCAAACTTTGGCTTAACTTAAAACAACCACCATTTTGTTTGCTCTAGATTTTGTGGGTCAGCAATTTGGGTTAGGCCTGGCTGAGTGGTTCTTCTGGTAGACTCTCTTGAAGTTATTCTTATAGCTGGGGTTATTTGTCAGTTTGAGTCAATGGATAGTCTAAGGTACTTACTCAGATGGCTGAATATATTCGTTGGGCCACATAAGTCTAAGGCTAGCCTGGGCTTATATTGTAGCAGAAGAGTTTCCATCAATAAGAGAGCAAATCCCATTGTACAAGAACTTTTCAAGTCCCTGATTATATCTCGTTTGCTACCCTACCATTAGCCAAGGCAAGTCTCACGGCCAGTCCAGAGTCCATGTGGGAGAGGATTACACAAGAGAATTACAAGAGCATTAAAATATAGATGTGATTCATTGAGGGTCATTATTGAAACAATTTCACACAGACATAACTTTCTTCTTCCTTATATTATGATTAAGTGTTAAAAGAATGTATATAAGAGACCTGATAGAATTTAAAGGTCAGAATGATTTCTTATTTGAAGAGGGAAATTCAGGAGAGGTTTTATGTCATTTAAGTTGAGAAGACTGATTTTATCAACAGTTGCAAAATGATGATTTTCTAAATCTTTCATTCCTTCTGTATACATTAGCTGACATTTTTCTGTAAAGAACTTTAAACATCAAGCGGGCTGTTTGGTTGCCATGAATTTCAGTGCATACTGGAAGGACAGAGTAAATGCTTAATTTTTTTTTTTTTAAAGATTGTATTTATTTATTTGGCAGAGAGAGAGAGAGAGAGCACAAGCAGGGGGAGTGGCAGGCAGAAGAAGAGGGAGAAGCAGGCTCTCTGCAGAGCAGGGGAAGCCCGATATGGGACTCGATCCTAGGACTCTGGGATCATGACCTGAGTCATGAAGGCAGTGGCTTAACCAATTGAGCCACCCAGGAGCCCCAATTATTTTTTTTTTAAATTTAATTTAAAAATTTTCAGTGTTCCCAGATTCATTGTTTATGCACCATACCCACTGGTCTAAGCAATATGTGCACTCCTTAATACCTACCACCAGGCTCATACAACCCCCCAACTCCCTCGCCTCCAAAACTCTCAGTTTGTTTCTCAGAGTCCACAGTCTCTCATGGTTTGTCTCCCTCTCTGATTTCCCCCAACTCATTTCTGCTCTCCTTCTCCCAATGTCCAGTGTGTTATTCCTTATGCTCCACAAGTAAGTGAAAACATATGATAATTGACTCTCTCTGCTTGACTTATTTCACTCAGCATAATCTCCTCCAGTCCTGTCCATGTTGATACAAAAGTTGGGTATTCATCCTTTCTGATGGAGGCATAATACTCCATTGTATATATGGACCACATCTTCCTTATCTGTTCGTCCATTGAAGGGCACCTTGGCTCTTCCCTCTATTTGGCGACTGTGGCCATTGTTACTATGAACATTGGGGTACAGATGGCCCTTCTTTTCACCACATCTGTATCTTTGGTGTAAATACCTGTAGTGCAGTAGGGTCATAGGGTAGCTCTATTTTTAATTTTTTGAGTAATCTCCACACTGTTTTCTAGAGTGACTGCACCAACTTGCATTCCCACCAACACTGTAAGAGGGTTCCTCTTTCTCTACATCCTCTCCAACACTGGTTGTTCACTGTCTTGTTAATTTTGGCCATTCTAACTGGTGTAAGCTGGTATCTCAGTGTGGTTTTGGCTTGAATCTCCCTGACAGCTAATGATGATGAACATTTTTTCATGTGTCTGTTAGCCATTTGTATGTCTTCTTTGGAGAAGTGTCTGTTCTGAGTTTGAGGAGTTCTTTATAGATCTTGGATAACAGCCCTTTGTCTGTATTGTCATTTGCAAATATCATCTCCCATTCCATGGGTTGCCTCTTTGTTTTGTTGACTATTTCCTTTGCTGTGCAGAAGCTTTTGATCTTGATAAAGTCCCAAAAGTTCATTTTTGCTTTTGTCTCCTTTGTCTTTGGAGACATGTCTTGAAAGAAGTTGCTGTGGCTGATGTCAAAGAGGTTACTACCTGTGTTCTCTAGGGTTTTGATAGATTCCTGCCTCACATTGAGGTCTTTTATCCATTTTGAGTTTATCTTTGTGTATGGTGTAAGAGAATGGTCGAGTTTCATTCTTCTATACATAGCTGTCCAATTTTCCCAGCATCATTTATTGAAGAGACTGTCTTTTTCTACTGTATGTTTTTTCCTAGTTTGTTGAAGATTATTTGACCATAGAGTTGTGGGTCCATATCTGGGCTCTCTACTCTTTTCCACTGGCCTATGTGTCTGTTTTTGTGCCAGTACCATGCTGTCTTGGTGATCACAGCTTTGTAGTAAAGTTTGAAATCAGGCAATGTGATGTCCCCAGTTTTGTTTTTCTTTTTCAACATTTCCTTAGCAATTCGGGGTCTCTTCTGGTTCCATACAAATTATAGGATTGTTTGTTCTAGCGCTTTGAAAAATGCCAGTGGAATTTTGATCAGGATGGCATTGAAAGTATAGATTGCTCTAGGCAGTATAGACATTTTAACAATGTTTATTCTTCCGATCCATGAGCATGGAATGGTTTTCCGTCTTCTTGTGTCTTCTCAGCTTCTTTCATGAGTGTTCTGTAGTTCCTTGAGTGCATATCCTTTACTTCTTTGGTTAGGTTTATTCCCAGGTATCTTATGGTTCGTGGTGCTATAGTAAATGGAATTGATTCTCTAATTTATATATTTTCATTGTTAGTGTATAAGAAAGCAACCGATTTCTGTACATTGATTTTGTATCCTGCCACATTACTGAATTGCTGTATGAGTTCTAGTAGTTTGGGGGTGGAGTCTTTCTTTCTTTAATTACTAATTTTCAGAATAAGAGTTGGTACATACAATAGCAGTGATGAATGAGCCTTGCTTGTCTTTTGACTTTTTCTGTCCTTGAAGTAAGAGAACTTGTGGATTTTAAATGAACTCACAGATTTATATATATTTGGTAGATTTCAATCAGTTGAAGTCAGTGGGACTCTTTTGATGTGCACATTGCCCCAACTTTAGCTAATGGAAGTGCTTTCAAAGTGACTTGTCATTTTGACAGAACCCGATTAGTGTTTGCTAGCTTCTTTGCTTTTGACACAATAGTATGTCCCAGGTTCATCTTGTAATATTTCTCCTCCCGGCTGAAATCAGTCATTTCTCCTAAGAGCCCTGGTTCCTTTCAGTGGGGAATGCTATTTAGATACAATTGTTTGGGCACTAAGGGTGCTCATTGCTTCTGGGTTGTCACTGATAAGTTTTTAAGTGATAAGAATTGGGAATATTTATATCCCTATATATATGGCAAAACAAAACATGAGTTCAAATTTAAGAGTATAAAATAGTTTTACTATGAGTTTATATTTATATCTCTTTAGTCTTATACTGAATATCTTGGTTCCTAACATTTACATAGATATTTTTCCTAAAAAATATATAAATAGCATTAACAAAACAGTACTAATATTACCATTTATAAGATTACTGATTGAATTTTGGTGTTTTTTTTAAAAGGAGTTATTTTTGTCCTTAAACTATGTATCTCACTAAGTCTGTGTAGTTCTTTAAAAAAAAAAATTATTTCAGAGAGAGAGAAAGCACGAGCAGGGAGAGGGGCAGAATGAGAGGGAGAAACAGACTTCCCACTGAGTAGGGAGCCCCATGCAGGACTCTATCCAGGACCCTGGGATCATGACTAGAGCCAAAGGCAGATGCTTAACCAACTGAACCACCCAGGCACCCCCATGTAGTTCTTAAATCACTTGAAATAATTATTTTCCAGGTGGTTGATTTAACAGCAACTTGAGATTCAGCTAGGTTTTTAAGAAGTTTTTAAATTTTGAAAATTGTGGTGACATAAAATTTGCCATTTTAAAAGGCAAAAAAAAAAAAAAGATTTATACGATCTGAAGAGAAACCAGAGTATAAAATTTTCCATTTTACTTTATTTTATTTTATTTTATTTTTAAAGATTTTATTTCTTTATTTGACAGAGAGAGAGCACAGGTAGGCAGAGGGCAGGCAGAGGGAGAGGGAGAAGCAGACTCTTCACTGAACAGGAAACCCTGGGCAGGGCTCCATCCCAGGACCCTGGGATCATGACCTGCGCCAAAGGCAGATGCTTAACTGACTGAGCCACCTAGGTGCCCCTAAAATTTTCCATTTTAAAATGTACAATTCAGTGGCATTAAGTACATTCATATTTTTCTGCATCCATCAGAACTATCTGTCTCTAGGTTTTATCATTCCAAACTGAAACTGTGCCATTCAACAGTAACTTCTTATTTCCTGTACCTCCTACCCTCTGGTAACTATTCTTTTACTTTCTGTCTGTATGAATTTAGTTTTTCTAGGTACCTCATATAAATGAAGCCGTACATACTAGTCCATTTGTGTCTTTGGCTTATTTCACTTAGCATAAAACCCATCTTCCTACGTTTATCCATATTGTATGTAGCATGTATTAGAATTTCCTTCCTTAATTTTAAATGTTGGTAATACTCCATTGTATGTGTATACCACATTTTGTTTATCCATTTACCTATCAGTGAACATTGGGGTGCTCCCATCTTTTAGCTATTGTGAATAATGTTGGTATGAACTCTGGTGTTCAAATTTCTATTCTGGTTCACATAGATTTTAACTGAAGTTTTATTTTATTTTTATTGTATTTATTATTTTTTGACAGAGATCACAAGTAGGTAGAGAGGCAGGCAGAGCGGGAGGGGGAAGCAGGCTCCCCACAGAGCAGAGAGCCCGATGTGGGGCTCGATCCCAGGACACTGAGATCATGACCTGAGCTGAAGGCAGAGGCTTAACCCACTGTGCCACTCAGGCGCCCCTAACTGAGCTTTTAATAAAAGTATTATTATTAGCTATGCTGTAGAACATAGGAGGAAAAGAAAACTTTTCCTCTGGGATGGTAAAGGGTTGAGATAAATGAAGGGTTTAATTTTGGGTATGATTCATTTGAGGTGTTTAGGGAAAGCAGTTGGAAATGTGGGTATAGAAGTATAGAGGGCTAAATTAGGTCTCTCTTTTATAGTCTAGTTGAGAGATGATGGCATCTTGAACTAAAGTAATGGCAAAGGAGTTGGAGAAAAGATAGATTCAGAATTTATGTAGATGATTGGATATGAAGGTTAAGGAAGAGGGAAGTTAAGGGTAATAATGCTTTGGATTTAGGCAAGGTGGCTGTGTGCTGTCTCTGTTATTTGCGGTAGAGAATGTAGATGGGTGAAAGATTTATGAAAAAAGGTAATTTGGTTTTGAATATGCTGGCTTTGGTGTGCTCTCAGGGCATTCAGGTAGAGATATTTATGGAATAGGAAAATATGAATTTGAAGTTCAGCAGAGATCTGGATTAGATTTACAGTTTTTTTTGAGAGAGAGGGAAAGAGAGAGAGCGAGAGCATGAATAGGGGTGGGAGGAGGTCTGGGGGAGAGGGAGAGAGAAAATCTTAAACCGACTCCATGTCCAACATGGAGCCCAATGTGGGGCTCTGTCTCATGACCCTGAAATCATGACCTGCACGGAAATCAAGAGTCAGATGCTCAACTGACTGAGCCACCCAGGTGCCCCTAGAGCTTTATTTTTTGTTAGCATTGGGTAATTAAAATTAAGGGAGTAGATGATATCATCTAGAGAGTATGTGGTAAACTAAGAGGTTGAGCCTGAAAACTCCCTGGGAAGCCTTGAAATGCTTTTCATGAAATTTAAAAAAGTCCCCCCCCCCCAAACCAAGGAATAGTACTTGTCATTTGCAAATGTACCTTCTCACTTCATCTGTATGTGATAAGTTCTTAGCTCTTAATAGTATGGGAGTAGTAGTGAGGGGCCAAAGATATAATTGGGTTATTCAATTGTAGCACAAGGATCAGGTTATGTATTTAAAGCACTCTTGTCAAGGTGGTCTGCATGTTTTCAGCTGGCTTGTCAAACTTTGAATTTGTGAAAATCTTCCTAATTGGTTTTTATGGTAGACCAAGGGTGAAATAGAGTAACACAATCAATGCTGAAAGTTACATTTTATAAGAAATATTTCTAGATGTCTGATAAATCCCCAAGATTTTGAGGTTGTCTGTTATTTAATTTCTAATACTAGTATTCTTTCCAGTTTCAGAACTAATTTTGCTAAGTATAAAAAGTGTGCATTGAAGGGACGCCTGGGTGGCTCAGTTGGTTAAGCAGCTGCCTTCGGCTCAGGTCATGATCCCAGCGTCCTGGGATCGAGTCCCACATCGGGCTCCTTGCTTGGCAGGGAGCCTGCTTCTCCCTCTGCCTCTGCCTGCCACTCTGCCTGTGCTTGCTCTCTCGCGCGTGCTCTCTCTCTCTGACAAATAAATAAATAAATAAAATCTTTGAAAAAAAAACATTTAAAAAAAGTGTGCATTGTATCCTATAGCAATGTTTTCTTCAAATATTTTTGCGAAAGCATTTATTTTTAGTCAACTCAGGTTCTTCTGCAAATTAATCTATTATTAACTCAGCTTTTGCTGGTTTGCCTTCTTTTTTACCTAGTTTTAGCTAGAATGGTATGGGTTGTGCGTTTCCTTATTCATTTATTACGTCTCTTCTACCTGCAGAGACTGTTCTACTTAAAATTTTAGTCAGTTTTAGTGCTTTGCAAGTGGGTAGGATTTAGAGGTGGGTTCATTATCTTTAGTAGCAATTAGGTTGGGAACCTGATTTATTTTACCAATGAAATTTTTGCTCTCTTCCTGCTTGATCTTAGAGTAAAATCAAATGTAGAGTTGGTGGGATAGGGAGAGTATATTGAGAGTTTGGAAACTTTGACCTGGCATATCACTAGTATTAGGGAGACTTTTGTTGTTCATCTAAAAAAAATAGTTGTTTTGGGGCACCTGGGTGTCTGCCTTTGGCTTATGTCATGATCCCAGGGCCCTGGGATGAGTCCCACATCGGCCTCTTTGCTCAGTGGAAAGCCTGCTTCTCTCTCTTCCTCTGCTGCTCCTCCTGCTTGTGTGCTCTCCCTCTCTTTGTCAAATAAAGAAATAAAATCTTAAAAAAATAAAAAAACGGTTGTTTCTTATGTGCTACTAGATGCTGGTTTTGGTTGTATTTTTCTTTGCTATTAGATAAAGATTTTTAGTGACAGTGGAAGATATAGCTGCTGCTTGCTTTGTATTATAGCAGTGCAATTAGGATTTTCACATAGATTATTTAAATTGTATTCAATAAACAACTGGTCTGAAGTCAGATATGTATTTCAAATATTTTATTTATTTGAGAGAGAGAGAATGAGAGAGAGAGTGCATGAGAGGAGAGAGGTCAGATGGAGAAGCAAACTCCCTGCTGAGCAGGGAGCCCGATGTGGGACTTGATCCTGCGACTCCAGGATCATGACCTGAGTGGAAGGCAGTTGCTTAATGAACTGAGCCTCCCAGGTGCCCTAGATATGTATTTCAAAGAAACTTCATATCATTAGATCTTCTAGGAAAGTGACACTTTCTTCCATGGTATTGTATATAGTAAACAATGATAACTTTTTCTTTCTCCAGTGAAGTTCTGTTCTATCATCAAAGACCTATATTTAATTCTTCAGTAGCAGTTTTTGCAGAGATTAATGCTGCTTTATATTGATCTTATAATTATTGGTAGTAGGAATCAATTTTTATACTACCAATAATGTAGAGTAGCCTATATATTGCAGGCATCAACTCTTACTTGGTTGAAATTTATAAACTTTTCCCCCTATATGTTCAAATGTTGATCGTTTTGGGCAAAACAACTAAACATTAATGAAGGGTGTTAGACTGTAATTATCTGGATCTTTTTGCAACCCCAAATATTTTTTAAATTTAATTTTTTTAAAGTTTGAGAAATTAAAAAGTATGAAAAAACTAATGAAATATTTTTTTGGGGAGGTGGGTTGGTGCTTAACAAAACCTATCAATACAAATCTCATCCTTTTAATTACTTAATTTTAAAGAAGATTTATTTATTTTAGAGAGAGAATTAGGGGAGGGGCAGAGGGAGAGGGAGGGAGAAAATCTCAAGCAGACTCCCCACTGAGCAGGGAGCCCATCATGGGGCTTGACCTCCCAACCCTGAGATCATAACCTGAACTGAGATCAAGAGTCATATACTTAACCAACTGGGCCACCCAGGCGCCCCATCATCCTTTTAATTACATAAGGAAAAAATAGTAACAACAAAAAAATAGCCCTAACATAAAACTCATCAGTCTTATGTGACCTTTCAATTTCTTTGTGTTTATATTTTTATATAATCAAAGTTATAATATATCTAAACTTTGTACTTTGCCTCTTACAAATTTAGCATTGTATCACATGCATTATCATTTTTCTAATAAACCTCATACTTTTAATTGTCAGATTTTTTGAGTGGGTATGTTATAATTTAGTTAGCCATTTCTTTGTTTTGAACATACAGATTATGTATAATTTTTCACTTTCATAAATAATACTTTGCTTAGAATGCCTATTTATCCTTGCCTATAAAAGTTTTGATCGGGGCACCTGGGTGGCTCAGTGGGTTAAAGCCTCTGCCTTCGGCTCAGGTCATGATCCCAAGGTCCTGGGATCCAGCCCCTGGTTGTGCTCTCTGCTCAGTGGGGAGCCTGCGTCCCTTCCTCTCTCTCTCTGCCTGTCTTCTGCCTACTGGTGATCTCTGTCTGTCAAATAAATAATAAATAAAATCTTAAAAAAAAAAGTTTTGATCAGACATCAAGCCCAGATATAGGGCTTGAGGGAATTTACACCCTTTAAAATTTTTTCTGGTCATGGCAAGGGCACTAGCTGTGTTCTACTTTCTGAGTTCCCATAGTGGGCCAGGATTCTTGATGCCTAACAGATGTGGGGCATTTTGGTCCCTATTATCCTGTAAGAATTTGGTTGCCTCTACCTATTTTAGGTTCCAGAACTCTATACTCTGTGTATTTCTGTTTTATTTTTTGGTCTACTGAGATACTTATCTTGTTTTTGAACATGGTTCTACCTCTTTAATACTTAAAAATTCTTTATCTGTTATTGATCTTTGGAACTGAGGCAGCTTGGTGTCTGTGTTAACTGCAAGTGCTATCTGGACCGGAGTTGTGGCCATTCTCTCTTTACCATGGTGTATTTCAGTGCTTTATATCTCCTACCCATTCTGTATTATCAGTCTAACCTATTTAATACCTGTGTGTGTGTGTGTGTATAATTTTCTGTCCAACACATTTATTTACTTTTCTTTAAATACAGTGTTCTTATTGAAGTGCTGGGGTGGCTCAGTCATTTGAGTGTCCAACACTTGATTTCAGCTCAGGTCATGATCTCAGGGTTGTGAGATCGAGCCCCTTTGGCGGGTTCCTTGCTCAGTAGGGAGTCTGCAGGAGATTCTCTCTCCCTGTCCCTGTCCCTCCCACTCCCTTCTCTCTTTCTCTAAAATAAATAAATCTTTTAAAAAAATCAGTGTTCTTTTTTCTGTATTCTCTGCTTTTGTGTATTTTTAAATTTCGTCTAGTTGGAATGATTGTCACTTAAGTAAATTTAACTTTTCCTTCAAGGAGTTAATTTTTTTTTTCAGATATCAGAACTAGCATTGATCTATTTTTTTCTCAGAACTCTACTTGCATTCACAGCTCTTCCATTTAGCATTTAATTTTTTTTAAGTTTTTTCCTACCTCTTTTTGTTTATATTAGTTTCATTTCTCCAGCCAGGATGTAGTCTACCCAGGGCATGGTCCTTGTTTCTCTTATGCTGTCCCCATTCCTTTTGACATCCAGAGTCTTCCAGAATGCTGGATACTTCATGGGCGATGAATAGATGTGTTACATACTTTTTGGTTACTGTAAAAGATACCTAAATTTAGGTAATACTTTTCTATAAAAGCATAATTTGGAAGATATTTATCTCCCTATTACTTTAAATTTTTAGCATAAATTCTTTTTTTTTAAAAAAAGATTTTATTTATTTGACACACACAGAAAGCGAGTGTGTGTGTGTGTGTGTGTGTAAGAGAGCACAAGCAGGAGGAGTGGCAGAGGGAGAGGAAGAAGCAGGCTCAGCCTAACACCGCCGATGGGCAGGCTCCATCCCAGGACCCTGGGATCATGATCTGAGCTGAAGATAGATGCTTAACTGACTGAGCCACTCAGGCATCCCTACTAGAAATTATTCTTATCCTGTTGTTTTTCACAAAGTAAAACTCTTAGAAGTAGAAAAATTAGAATACTTCATATTGTTTCTTCAGGATCATCATTACTATAATTGGACTTCTCATTAAAATAATGGGATTTTGGTAACCTAAGAGCAGAACAAGACGTTATTAGACAGTTGGCAACAATTAGGGGGAATGTGTTTAAAATATGGGTATGAAAAAGCGTCAGTAGTTTCTCTAGTTTTTCTTTTACTTCCCATGCCTCTTGGGCTTACTTAGGTCTGTTTATTAGGACTACTTCAGGCAAATTTAAGAAAAAATATTTTTAGTGGCAGTATTAGGATTGTGTAGATATATCTTTGAATTGCATACTTCACAGGGAAGGTAAATCTCAGATGAAAAGTCACCTGTACTTTGGAAAAGTAAATGATACAGAAATGGGGAAAATATAAATTCTTGGGAGAAACAGCTTTACTTTCCAGTGCTTTTGAGGATGGGGTCACTAGTTTTACAAACCATTATGGTGTGAAGCTATTGAAATATTGATGGGTCAAAAATGAATTTCTAGTTTTATATAATTCTTTATATTAAGTATATAATTTAAAGGATCTTTTCACCACTGAGCTACCTTTTTGCCAGATGCATGAGTATCATCAAATCTAGATAGCTGGCTTTATTTATTTATAAATTCATGTCTCAAGCATACCATTTTATTTTTTATTTTTTAAGATTTTATTTATTTATTTGACAGACAGAGATCACAGGTAGAGAGGCAGGCAGAGAGAGAGAGAGAGAGAGAAGGAAGCAGGCTCCCTGGTGAGCAGAGAGCCCAAGGCAGGACTCGATTCCAGGACCCTGGGATCATGACCTGAGCCGAAGGCAGAGGCTTTAAACCCCTGAGCCATCCAGGTGCCCAAGCATACCATTTTAGGAAAGAATCTTACTTTGTTTTTTAGAGGAGGATAGCTGATAGAAGAGTTAAAAATAAGAATTTTATGGATTTTAAATGAACACAATTAAGTCATATTCTGGATAAGTTTAGAAAGTTTTAGAAGGTTATATTTTGGGAAAATATGACAGGAATGTGGATCATCCAATTTGGAGAGGTCTGCTTTTTTTTTTTTTTTTTTTTTTTAATAAAAAGAAAAATTTCAGTGGAAAGGTAATTTAATTATGGATCTAGAATTCTAAAAAAAAAAAAAAAATGAGCAAAACCAAAACCTGAAAACCTAAAATCCAGAATATCCATAACTGTATCTTGCTACAGAAATCATTTGTATTTTGGGATATATATCCTTTGAATCTCTTATGTAGTTTTTATACGTAATTATAGTGTGTATGTTTTGTCATTTTCCTATGCAGCTTTTTTTTTTTTTTTAAAAGATTTTATTTATTTGACAGAGGGAAAAAGAAAGCACAAGTAGGGGGAGCGGCAGAGGAAAAGGGAGAAACAGACTTCTTGCTGAGCGGGAGCCTGCCAAAGAGCTGGATCCCGAGACCCTGAGATCATGACCTGAGCTGAGGTGCCCCTCAGTACGGCTTTTGTAATCATTTTTATTGATGAATTTCAAAGTAGTAGCATTTCCTTCTTATTTGGCATTTATGTTGAGTGTTTAATAGTGATGAATAGGGTGTTTGCGTGTTGAGACAAGTACAGTGAATTGCACTCAGTCTTGGGTGCTTGAGGTGGTGCATCTCAGCAGAGATGTCTAGCAGAAAAGCAGTATGGTTTAGTGATTATGAGCCAGACTACTCAAATTAAAAACCTTTCTTCCATTGATTAGCCATGTGATTTTGGGCAAATTACTTAAGTTTTCATACCTCAGTTCTCTTTTGTGTGAAGTGAGAAGAATGATGGTATGTACCATAAATGTTTTTTGCTAAGGATTATTAAGTTAGTTGTTGTGTTCTAAGAATCTTTCTTCTTGCCCAGTGTTTTACTAGATTTTCAGTTCCTTTAAGGTAACACCTAGGTATTAATGAATGATAATGGTAGAGGATAAGTGTTGCAAGAGAAAAAGAAAAAGACCTTTGAACCTCCAAACTATATATATTTTTGGTGCTGAAATATCAAGTATTGGAGATAGATTTCTAATGATTGGTCTGAATAGGCTGTGTTGATCTTTTTAGTTACCCTCAAATTATTGCAGTTTAGTTGGTATGGTAGAGAGAGCAATGCAAGGGGAATTAGAAGGTCAGCATTATAGTTCTTTCTGATTTTTGTTGACAGTACAATCTTGAGAAATCTTTTAGCCACTTTGAATCTGTTTTCTCATCTATAGAGGTAGCATGTGTCCTGCCTCTCGGAGGTGTCATTATGATTAAATAAGATTTTTTTGTGAAAGTGAGTTGAAGACTATAGGCACTATATATAAAAATAAGCTTTTTATTAATTTAAAAAGACTAAAAATGAGAGAATGCAGGCAGAGATCTTGATACAGTACTAGGCACAGTCTTCAGTAAAGGATAGCTGGTAGTGCTGTTTGTTATTTTAATTGAGAGGACATCTACTTTTATGTATAAGGCTAGCCCTGATTACTGTTTAGGTTGTTAAATAGTTTATGAATATATTATTAATATCTAATTTTTCTTCTCTCTTTGTTTCAGACTCCTGGGAGAGTTGGCTCTCAAGGTTCTGATTTAGATTCATCAGCAGCTCCTATAAATACAGTGGATGTCAATAATGAAAGCTCTTCAGAGGTATGGAAATAATAATTTCACAATAAAATTTGGTACTATTTAAGGGAAAATGATGAGGTATTTGGAGTAATGGTCAGTAATTTAAACTTTTGTAGGAAAGGCTCTCATTCTTATAAACTGGAATGTGACTTTTGAATCACACTTGTAGAAAAATCCTGGTGTTTAGTTTTAAGACTGAGAAAGTGTGTATTAAGACAAAATTAATATTGTTAATTTGACTTCAGTGCTAATGTTATCTCAACTGAATGGAAGACCTTAAATCTGTTTATAAAAATTACCAATTAATTAGTGTTTGCACTGTCATGAACTATTGAGCTAATGAAAAATTAGGTTATCCATAAAGTCTGTACATTATTTGCTATCTTCATTTACAACTTTGTAAGAACTTTTATCTTTCATAGCTTATTAAAAATTAATGGGCAAAGTAAATAAATCTAAGAAGGAACTCAAATTTTTGAAGAAATCAGCCTTAGTAGTTGCTTTATTATTACTATTTTTAATGAAAAATATTTGCTCATTATAGAAAAAGGGGAAGGAAAGAGAAGAGCATAAAAACCACCAATGATATTGTTTCTAAGACATCCACGTACTCACATTCTGCTCTGACAGTTTCTGTCAGTTGCCCCTTTCTGGGCCCAAGTGTATTGCCTACCCAGTCCCCTTTTCTGTGATCCCTACTTCTGCACCTCTTGGTTGGTGAGTCTGTCTTCTGTCTTGTGTATTTCTGGATTTATCTCTCTATCCATTCATTTCCCTGTTTTGTCTCTTTCTGGCCATCTGATTTCATGTATATGGATATTAACCATAATGAGATCTAACAAGACCATGAGAGTGAGGAGAAAAGTATCAGTTGAATTTTAAGAGCAAGTTTAATTGTTGACCTCGGTCAGACCGAAATAAATAAATAAATAAATAAATAGAAATCTCCAGTGGGTAGTGAGCAGTGCCTGGTAATCCTGCTGTAGTTTCTTTTTAGTGTTATTTTCCTACTCTCTGATATAGTTTTACTCTCTTCTTTATCCTCAGATCTCTCCTAAGTCTTACCCAATCCCACCTTCCCTCAGGCACCTTCTATATCATTGAGAAAATAGGAGCTATTAGGTGAATGTCATCATTTTGTTATCAAAGCTATTTGCACCTTTATTCTCTTACTTTAATACAGGGAAGACAGTTTTCTTTTCTTATCAGATTTCAATCCTTTCTCTTGTATTCTGAATTCCATTCTGTCCCACATTCTTATCTTATTCTCTCTTCCTCCTGCCACTTTAGTTTTTACCTATGAATTATTCCTATTGGCAGACAAATACTGCTCTAGATGTTCATATGCCCAGTGCTAGGGTACATCCTTGTTAAGGTCTTGGATGATATGTCCGTGTGTCTGTCTGTCAGTCTCTCTCTAAGGTTTGTTTCCCATTTACCTTAAGGTTGGCATCCCACTTTGAACAAATTATAGGTTTGAACTTTGTCCCCTTAGTGGCTGTCTATGTGGAATTTGAAATACAGTCTCCAGGACTTCATTTTTTTTAATTAATTAATTTTTAAGGGCTTGAACTCATTACCCTGAGATCAAGACCTGAGCCGAGATCAAGAGTCAGACACTTAACTGACTGAGCCACCCTGGCATCTGGGTCTCCACGCCTTTAAAGAAATAGAAATAAAGCAATACCTTGCTTTATTTATATCATATTTATGTTATATTTTATTATATGTAATAATATATAAAATATTGTCTTAGTATGGGTTGTTCTAACAAAAGTACTATAGACTGAGTGACTTAAACAACCAACTTTTATTTCTTAGAGCTCTGGACCCTGGGACATTCAAGATCAAGGCAGATTCTGTGTCTGCTGAGGGCCTGGTTCTGGTTTTATAGAAGGCTATCCTCAAATGGCTGAAGGGGCAAAGAACTGTCTGAGGCTTCTTTTATAAAGGCACTAATCCCATTCATGAAGGCTCCACCCTCATGACCTAATCACCTCCCAAGCCTCACCTCCTAATACTATCACACTGGTGGTTAGGATTTCAACATAAGAGTTTTGAGGATACATGTTCAGTTTATATCAAACAAATAATATGTAATGTAAAAATGATTTTTTATATTCTTTTTTTTTTTTAAAGATTTATTTGTTGGGGCACCTGGGTGGTTCTGTCAGTTAAGCAGCTGACTCTTGGTCTCAAGTCGTGATCTCAGGTTCCTGGGATTGAGCTTCATGTTAGGCCTTGTGCCCAGTGTAGAGTCTGCTTATCCGTCTCCTTCCCTCCCCACCCCCACCTCGCACCCTCTCTTGTTTTCTAAGAAAATTAAATAATGAAAAAAATATTTTTAAAAAGATTTATTTATTTATTTGAAAGAGAGAGAGGGAGCAGAGTGTGGGGAGGGGCAGAGGGAGATGGGGAGGGAGAATTCTGGTGAGAGAGAATTTTATGCAGACTCCCCTCTGAGTGCTTTGCCTGATGTGGGAGGCTGGATCTTAGGACCCTGAGATCATGATCTGAGCCAAAATCAAGTCTGACACTTAACCAACTGAACCACCGAGGCACCCCCAAGCTTTTATATTCTTCAGTTGTTATCATTAGGATGGTTGTTCAGACTATTTAGTATAATGTGTTGCCAGAAACAAACATCTTTGTTCACCCTTTATCCCTTTCTAGTCTGCCTTACATTCTTAGTACCCACTGAATTTTTCTGGTCCTTTGGGTCAAGAAAGAAGGCTTTTTTAAAAGTGTCCATTGAAGTTTCTAGGTTGCCAGCTTCTCCAGCACCCAGTCTGGAAAATATAAGGCAAAAGAAAATCCAGACTATTTATCACTGTGTCAGTCTGTGGATCCTGAGATGCTTAGCTGGTCTCCCTTCTCATTACCTTTCAGAATTTTCTTATGTTTGTTTTATATATAATGTCTAGGGATGTTAGGTATACTTAGCAAGAGAAATTGGGAAAAGCATATCTATTCCATTTTGTCTGCAGCAGGAAATCTGACCATTTTAAAAGTTGGGTTGTTTATCTTTTTATTATTGAACTGTAAGAATTTTTTTTTGTTTTTGTTTTTTTTAATCTATTCTGTGTACAAGTCCTTTGTCAGAATATTGATTGCCTCCTATTTATCCTATTGGTTAAGGAAGGTTTCCTGTCTTAGGCTTATAGGGATTGCTGAACATAAAATTAACCTGACACTGGACAGGTTGAAATTAACAGCAGTTTGTTAGTCACATATACTCATGGCCCAGGAGGACACTGTATGCCTTGAAGGGCCATATGAGGATTGAACTTGGGAACAAAATGAACAGCTATGGTCTGTGAGAGGCATGGTTTATGATACCAAGAGGTTGAAGTGCCCCGGTTCCTGCAGGAGATTATGACTGGCTTGTTTGAATTATTCTGTGGGCTGGCAGGGAACTGAAACCTGCTACTTAAGGATAAGCAGGCTCTGTGAAGAAGAGGGTTTTTTGTTTTTTTAAGATTTTATTTTTTAAGAAATCTCTACATCTGAAGTGGGGCTTGAACTCACAATCCCGAGATCAAGAGTTGTGCGCTCTACTGACCAAGCCAGTGAGGCACTCCAAGAAGATGGTTGTTTGAGTAGAAGTTGCTGTCTATGGGAGCAGAGTGGGAAGGGAACTTGCAGTTAGGCCATTTGAAGCTCTCCCATCACCGGTAAACAAAGAAGTGTGTAATATTGGGTCATAATTTTCAACTTTACATCTCAATCAGAGGTGTATATGTAGTGTGTATATTTTTTCTCAGTCTGTGGCTTGCTTTTCATTTTGTTAATGGTGTCTTCCAAAGAGAAGTTTTTAACTTTCTTAAAGTCCAGTTTGTCAGCCTTTTCTCTTATGGTTATTGCGTTTTGGGTCCTTCTACAATTTTTTTTTTTCTTTTGGCCTACCCCAAGATTGCAAAGACTTTCTGCTATGCTTACCTCTGATATTTTGGTGTGTGCGTCTAAGTCTATGATTTATTTTAAAATATTGTATGTGATAAGAGATAGTGGTTGAGGTTTGTTTTTTTTCATACGGATATTGAAAACAGTTCTGTATATGGTTGTTTCAGTATGATTAGTTGAAAATGTTCCCTTTCTCCACTGAATTAAATTTTCCCTTTTGTGAGATATCAGTTGACGTTGTATGTGTGGTTGTATTTCTTTACGATCTTTGATCCAGGCATACAGAACTCCCGCTTTTTAGGTGTGCCAAGTTTGTTCTTAAGTCTGGACTTCTGCATGCTGATCCCCATGCCTTACCTGCTCTTTTGCTTTTTTTTTTTCCTTTTTTGCCTGGTTAATATCTGATTGTCCTTTAGGTCTCATTACAGATAATTACTTTTTCAGTAAACTACTTGACTCACATGTGGAATAGATGCTTTTTCCATGTGCTTCTGGGGATTATATTTTCTATCCTTTTGGTAATGATTATTATTCCAAGACTCATTTATCTATCCAATATGTATTGTCAGACACTATTCTGGATGCTGGAGATATGGCAGTGAGTAAAATAGTCAAGAATTTTTGTCATTGTAGAACTTACATTCTAGTAGGTGCAAATAGGCAAAAAAAACCCAAAACATACTAGAAGTGGACAGAGGGAAATAATTGGTGTTATTGAGAAAAATAAAATAGGGAAGGAGTCATAGAAAGTGTTTTGGGTCTTGCAATTTCCAATGGGATTGTCAGGGAAGACTTCTTTGAGAAGGGAATAGCTCAGGAAGAACTGAAAGAACTTTGTGAGGAAATGAATCATGTGGGTTTCTGGAACAACCATGTTCTATTTGTCTGGAACAAGTAGAAAGTCTCTGAGGTGGGAACCTTCCAAGCGTGTCAGAAAAGGAGTGGGGGGCTAGTGTGGCTCCAGCGCAGTGAGTGAGGAGGTAAGCCCACCTCATGCAGGGTCTTCTAGGCCTGCCTTCTAGGTCTTTGTATAGACTTGGGTTTTTTACTCCTGGTGAGATGGGAAGCACTTGGAGAATTTTGACAAGGAAAGTGACAAAATTTATTTACATTTTTATAGGATATATTCTTGCTGCTCTGTGGAGAATAAAGTGTTGGTGGGGTAAGGGTAAAAGCAGAGAGGCTGTTGGAAGGCTTTTGCAGTCATCCATGTGCAGTGTGGGAGTGGCTTGGGTCAGAGTGGTAGTAGTGAGGTCCTAGGGTTCTAAAGGTTTGAAGGTAGTTCTAATAGGATTTCTGATTAGTGGGGTATAAAATGTAATTATTTTCTTTTGCAACTTTTTCAAGAAGCCTGTAAGCTTCCTGAGGGTTGGATTTTGCCTTATTTACCATTGTGTTCTCAGCAGTGTAGCATAATGGCTAGAACATAGTAATCACACTCAGTACATACTTTTTGAATGAATCATTAAGTGATTGTATGTGGAAGCTTATAGTGAAGAAACCAGTAAAGTGAGAGGCAACATAAATCTATCATGGCAAAAAAATGCAATGATGCAGTCTTTTAAGTAATTATTCTATAGGTCCAGCATTTTGGACTGTGGTTGCCTGAACATAACTCTTACATCAGTGAAAAGAAAAAATAAAAAGAATTCATGTTCCTTACTTTCATCCCCTTGCTAACCTCTTTTAAGGGTTGTTAACAAAAGGAATAATGATATTAATGATAACTAACATTGATTGTTTTATTTGTATCAGATGCTATGATAAACACTTAGCATCTATTATCTCATTTAATTATCAGGACCCCCCCCACATATGAAGTAGGTGTTACTATTACATTTCACAGATGAGGAAATGAAAGGTCCTGTAAGCGACTAAGAGTGGTGTGAATCGAGGATTCAAGCCCAAGCCTAACTCTTAACTGCTTTTCTGCCTTGCCTCCCACTTTGGGAATTTCTTTATAGTCATTGTCTCCTTTGCTATTACCCCAAGTGGCATTAGTGACTCAAGGAACATCCTAACTCCCAGTTCTTGATGTTTGCAATTCTGGGGATCTTTATTCTTTTCTAGCTTCTCAAGTTCATGGTAATACCTTCCACTTTATTATTGGGCAGAATAGTTTGACTTGAGATGTTAAAACTGAATGTTGCCATTCCTTACAACTACTTACCTACAACTACTTAACTTTTGAGAGGTCAAAAACTTTCTCATTGTCTTACTACTTCTTTGGCCTTGCTGAATATTTCAGGTTTTTAATTCCTGTCTTTTCTTCTGCTCTTTCAGCCTTTCCTGGCTTTATTTTCTTTCCTCTCTAACCATGTATCTAGTGACAGAATATTTATTGAGCACTTATAGGCATTCCACTAAGCCTCTTATATACTGCATAATAACTCTAGAGGAATAGGTGCTAACATTAGCCCCATTTTATAGATGAGGAAATCGGCATTTAGCAAAGTAAAGTGATTTCCTTAAGGTCATAGAGTCAGCATTGGTTGAATCTCAAATCCACATCTATTTTTGACACAAAAACTCATGGTGTTTATAACCTATTGTCCTTCACTACAGTCTTCATTTTATTTACTTTAAACCATAGATCAGTGTGGTAGACCACATTTTAAAATATAGATATTGTTAGGTGTTGGGAATTAGGGAGATTGATTTAAAATGATTTTATTTGGCTCATGAATTTAGAAGGAAGGATCCCCTATTGAGAATTATGGGTATGGGCAAAAATGGGATCTTAGGCTAGTGGAATATGGTGAAGATTAAAAATTGCTTTCATTTTAAGAACTTTTTTTGTTGAGAATATTATCTCACATAGAACTGTTTTTTGTAACTGTCAGTCATTTCTTGATCTAAAATAAAAGCTAACTTGCCAATAATGGCTCTCAGATAAATAAGGACAAGGTGTCCTAAACAAAAAGAGTAATTAATATTCCAAGTAAAGCAACTGGTAATTATAATAAAATTGAACCAGTGGGAATTTCCAGCATAAGGATGGAAGCTACTTTTAGTCATCCTACTTTGGATAGATCTTTCCCTTTTTGTATATAGTTACTATGAAAATTTCCCTTACATATACTAAAAAGAGATATATTAATTATTTTCCTGTTGTATTGTATTTTGATTTATAAATAACTTTTTATATGCATCTTCCTAAAAGTTGTTATTTCACAGGGTTTCATCTGTCCATTATGTATGAAAAGATGTATAACTGCTATTGATTTGTCGGAGCATTACCAGCAAGTGCACGCTGAAAATGAGACAAGAGGACAGGAACTTCTTAATGACTCCAGTGTTACTGTGGGTCCTGTATATTTTGCTTTAGCAGCTTGGTTATGGGTTGCTCAAAATAGTTTGTTTTTCCTTGCCTTGGTGTTGCTTAACTTTTTATGCTACAGAGGGAATATGGATTGCTTTAATTATGCATGCTTCAAAGAGGTTCAATAAGGAAAACAGGCTCTTGGGAAGTTGGGTTGGTTGCTCTTACTCTCTGCAACTGTCTTTTTGTGAATCTGTAAACAAATATAAAAGCTTAAGTTAATATTTTTGTATAAATTTTGCCGTGAAATTTGAAATGTAAAGTGAATGATACTTGATTTCAACATCTATAAGTTTTATCTTTATTATTTAGTTAATGCTAATGAATGTTTTAAGATGCTTTAGGTTAAACTGCTTTTACTCTTATATAGAAAGAGGACTTAGCATATTGTTACTGTCTTTCTTTGAGACCAAATAGGGCATTAGAATTTGGATCTACTATTGTTTCAGTCTTTGTTTTGACACCCTGGACTTGAGGAAGGTGACAGAATGGCACAAACTCCTCATTAATAATGGATCACCCACATGTCCCTCTGTTGTGTGTGGGACTGGTGTATGTCTATGGCTGAGGGTGAAGCCGGTGAGGGGAACTATTGTCCATTTGCAGGCTGGAAAAAGTTCCTTAGTGATCTCGATATATCTGTTTCCTTTGAAAATTACTGCAGTATTCTAAAAATAAAAAGAAACAAGGCTTTTTTCCCCTCCATTTCTTTGCAAATCTTACAAAAGAAGGAAACTGTTTGTACCCAGAAAGACCAAAAAAAAAAAAAAAGATGTTTGTATTTCTGTCTGGCACAGTTATATATATATAAGAAGAAGATTTCACCAAATATTCATATATTTAGCATATTAATAGAGTACTTCTTATGTACCATGTATTTTGGTAAGTAAAGGAGATAAAAAGGTAAATAAGTTATGCTCTCTATCCCAGGAAATTTCTCTGAATATTATTTGCAAAAAGAGTGCAGTGGTGATTCAAGTTGAGGGGAACCCAGAAAAACTTCATTGGGAAACAGTTAAACCAGACGTTTTCTAGGGTGATGGGGAAAATGGGTACATTATAGGAGGACACCAGTTAAACTAGATAACTGGTGACAGCAAAGAAAGAGGCATAAAATATTTTTAGAGCTCTCCTTAGAACTTTGCCAGTTGTCTTCCTTTCAGAACATCTGTGTCAACTTTTCTTCTTTATGGATTAACCAAAATGAAAAGACCCAATATCACCTACTTGTCACTTAAATAAGAACTTTCTTTTTAATTGAAAGAACACTTAGTATAACAGGGATACCATAAGTATCAAATATAAAATTCTTAGCTGCAGTGTGTCTGAGAAAGGATTAGAGATAACTGAAGCTTAAGAGTAGGGGACTTAGTGTTTTTAATCTTAAGTACAGTGTGTGTGTGTGTGTGTGTGTGTGTGTGTGTGTTTGGAAGTTTGGAATGATCAAAGGAAATAAATGTAGCTGGTTGTTTTTAGTGTTTTATTGTTTACTAACAGTATTTTTATGGAAGTTATTGATCTAGTTAACTTCAGTTCCCTTGAAGGTGGTTGAGAAAAAATAGACAAGCAGTCTTGTAATATCCAGAATTAGTATTACAGGGTCCATGAACTAAAGATCATGTTTTCTGTTCATGAGACATACCTCAGATACTCACTCTGAGCTTATGTTACTGTCATTTTAAAGATTTTATTTATTTATTTGGCAGACAAGGATCACAAGAAGGCAGAGAGGCAGGCAGAGAGAGGGGGAAGCAGGCTCCCTGTTGAGCAGGGAGCCCGAGTTACTGTCATTTTAAATGAGTGATGTGGTTTTAATAAACTTTTTTCTTTATCCTTCCCATCTATATCAGGCTAGCATTATTAGATATAGCATGTGAATAATTTTTTAAATAAATTTTTTAATTTTTTATAAACATATAAAGTATTTTTATCCCCAGGGGTACATGTCTGTGAATCGCCAGGTTTACACACTTGACAGCACTAACCATAGCACATACCCTCCCCAATGTCCATTACCCCACCCCCCTTTCCCGACCCTCCTCCCCCCAGCAACCCTCAGTTTGTTTTGTGAGATTAAGAGTCACATATGGTTTGTCTCCCTCCCAATCCCGTCTTGTTTCTTTTCTTCTTTTCCTACCCCCCTAACCCCCATGTTGCATCTCCACTTCCTCATATCAGGGATATCATATGATAGTTGTCTTTCTCTGATTGACTTATTTCACTAAGCATGAT
>PISX010022753.1:0-21839 GCA_004024625.1 Mellivora capensis
AAAAAAAAAAGTAAAAAAGTTTAGATACAACATAGACTGTCAGTCTTTCATTATCCTAACACTGCTTTTTTGAACAAATAATGCTAAGAGACAAAATTTTAAAGATATTTTATTCAAAATTCTCCACCTAGGAGTAAAGACATATATCAATGTTTACACATGCTTTAATAACTTATTTCACTGTACAACTTGCATTCTATATCACAGTACAATAAACCAGCAAAGGAAAATAATCAATCAGTACTCCTTAATATCATTTCACATAGAAAGCACTGGGTAAGGGGTACAACAAGGTGCTATCTGTAATTTCTTTCATGACTAAGCCACAGAGGGCCAGTCATCCAGTACCATTTGTGCCTATAAATCAAGATGTCTATACCTTTCCGATCAGTGATGTGAAAGCTAATTAGGACCTTTCAGAAAAGAACATGTTGGTTTTGGTTCAATTTGGTGAGCAACAGCAGAGGGGCTCTGTCACTTTTATCCCTTTCTTATATAAATATTTTTCCCTTTTGTGTAGCTTCCACAGTTTTAAATAAAAATATTTTTGATGCTTGTATATACTATTCTGTCAAACTATTCTAGTGCAGAATTATATTCATCAGTTATTTTATAGCTAGCAACATGGTCCATATAACACATTAAGGAAACAAAAGAAATTGATCACTTAGTTTTTGCCCAAGTAGCACCTAGTAAAATAGCACATCAGTAAAGTTTTTCCTGCTTTCCTCACATGATGCAGGCAAAGAGACCTGCCAACTTAAAAAATAGGGGCAGAAATAGGAGAAGGAAAAGGACAAGATATTATTCTTTGTTCCTGAAAAAAAGATCTTACTAGTTAGTACATTCTCTATTGCATTCTATAATCTCGGGAGTCACAACTGCCAAATGAGGGTGAGAATCTACAAGAGGAAAATAAGATAAAAATGACTGACTAGTGTAATCTGAACTTCTTCTAAGTCATTATATTTTTCAAGAAAAAAAAGGCACAGGAGGTACACATTTCAATTTGGCTCAAAAATAATAAAAATTAATTTAAATAGTTGGCAGTAACTACTAAAACATAAAATCCAATTTCCTCTCTTTTCTTTGACAGAGCTCGACAAACAAGTACACAACACACACATACACACGCTGGCTATAGTTCGCCACAATCCAGACGACATGTATACCATGACGTTTTTACACAGACCGAACCCTAAGGACTACTAAGTCTATAAAGTAGGATCTAATAATTGATTTGAATTAAACATCTGCTTGATCAATATATTCTTCCTGAAATTTAACCTATGTTCAAGGAACACCAAGAGATGAAAAGTCAACTAGTATTTTATCTGTGAAAACTAACTCAGATTTCACTGTGGTACATGTAAACCATGAACTGTAAGTTTCAAACAACAGTAGTTGTGGTCAAGTTTATACTCCATTATTATATCTTTAAAAGATAGCAGTAACATTTACTATAACTGTAAACCTAAGTCTGTATCCCAGGAGAGCACATCTAGGAAAAGATGCATCCATTATAACAACACACCTGACATCCCCTTACAGGCTTGTGACAACTGTAGTGTAACTTTAACTGCATTGCCGAGCATGGCTCTAGGGCACGACCTGAGGCAATGATGTTTCCCACACCACCAAGCTACTTTAGCAGCAGTCATGATTGTGACGAAATATACTTAACAAGTTACACACTTAAAAAGTCATTAGAACATCTCGTTCTTGTACACTAGTATAGAAAGGTCTTCCAAAGATAAACGAGTGTAGGCCTGGTTTAATTTTCTCAGCTAGAGCCATTATTATGTTAAGATCGCCCTCTGCTGTTAAATCAAGGTCTATCTTCAGATTCCGTAGAGATTTAAAGGGCTTTTTCCCCTTCTGCCTATAAATAATGAAGAAAAAAAAATTTGTATTTAAAAATATAGAAAATATCCAAAAGGAACAAAACAAAACACAATACACAAAGGTTTTCATTTCATGTGGTTTTACTTACGTATCATCTTCTATATATTTTATTAGCGTCAAGGCTTTTCTGTGAAGGACGAGTAGAAACTGTGCAAGGAAAGTACTCCTGAGCGATAAACCAGGTTTCAAATGAAAAACCTACAGGAAAATGAAGCACTTTAATAAATTATTTGCTCCAATTCTTTTCATACAGCATGTTTTCATCACAGTGTTGACAACGTCTGGCAGATAACACACATTAGAGTAGGTCTCCACAACCATTTGCCCTGATGCCCCAACAGGAAGTAGAGTCTATCTAGAGCAATCACGTTTTTCTGACGTCTTCTATTTTATCTTTGAAAATGAACTCAAATTTTGCATTCTACCTCAGAACACATCCCTATTTACTTTATTATTAAGAATCATGACATGGGGGGCGCCTGGGTGGCTCAGTGGGTTAAAGCCTCTGCCTTGGGCTCAGGTCATGGTCCCAGGGTCCTGGGATCAAGCTCCACATCAGGCTCTCTGCTCGGCGGGAAGCCTGCTTCCCTCTCTCTTTCTGCCTGCCTCTCTGCCTACTTGTGATCTCTGTCAAATAAATAGATAAAAAATCTTAAAAAAAAAAAGAATCATGACATAGGGCACCTAGGTGGCTCAGCTGGTTAAGAAGCTGCCTTCTGCTCAGGTCATGATCCCAGGGTCCTGGCATTGAGCCCCATGTTGGGTTCCCTGCTTCTCCCTCTGCCCCTCCCTTGGCTTGTGCGATCTCTCTCTCTCTCAAATAAATAAACAAGATATTTTTAAAAATCATGATGTAGGGGCACCCAGGTGGCTCAGTCATTAAGCATCTGCCTTCAGCTCAGGTCATGATCCCGGGGTCCTGGGATTGAGCCCTAAATCTGGCTCCCTGCTCAGCTGGAGGCCTGCTTCTCCCTCTCCTACATCCCCACCCCTGCTTGTGTTCCCTCTCTCACTGTGTTTCTCTGTCAAATAAATAAATAAAAACTTAAAAAAAATCATGTTGTTATTTACTTTCATTTGTTTCATTTTATATTTAACTTTTTCTGCCCACATCTCCAAATAAAACTGAAGTTCCCAAAAGTTGAACCATGCTTATAGACCAAGGATTTGAGATATTCTTCTCTATACTATTGGGGTTAAGGGTACATGCATAGTGGTAGAATGCTTTTATTCAGCTTGAGAAGCATGGCATTAATTGCATGACTATGAATTATCCTTGAACTATGCAATATGTCACAGACCACATAGACCTGGATCTAAAATTGTGAGTTAATCTAAGGACCTCATCATTTCAAAGCTACCTCGATTATACTGCTTCCTGGCATGGTCCCCAGAATATTATGACAAAGCTGTTATATTAAGAAATAAGTCCCATATAATGTATAATTTTCTTCAAGTGTTAAATGGATATTTTTCAAAAGAATGAGACAATAGCGATGTTATTATTTCAGTATGAGTATACTGTTTTAAAGACATTTTGGCTCAATTAAGGTAAATAAAAAATATCCTCCCTTCCCCAAAAGAGCAATAAGTTAGTGGCTGGAATTAAAACATTATTTGACTAGGATATATTGCAACTTTCATTGTTAATATATAGGCTACACCCATTAACAATTCAAAAGAAACAGCATGTAGACACTTTAGAAAGACCTGAAACATTACAAAAAGATAATGACTTAATTCTATGGTGTTATATATATAGCACAGGCAATGTAGTATACATTAGAAAACATATCACATCATTCTTTTTGAAAATCTCAGGTTTAACATTTACCTGATCCAGGAAGGCTTTTACTAAGGTGTCTCTGTGTAAGACATCTTGAAAAATATTCCTATGAAGAAAACAGCCCAAATGTTGAAATGGCTACTTTCCAAAATCCCTCACTCCAGCCAATAAATTAAATTCTTAGAAATGAAATATTACATATAAACATATTTATGAAAATTGTATGTGTGTGTATATATATGTATATAAATCTAAATATATTTGCAAATAATAAATATACACTCAATTTAACTCAAGGATACACTTGTGTATTACTGGGGTTTGTCAAGCCACTATGTCATTATTTTTCTCTTAAAGATATAAACAGTCCCAAGAACGGCATGTAAGTCCCTATCAATCTATTTTTGAACCCTCACCTTATAAAAAAATGTTGAGAGCCTTAGAGAATAAATATGATTACTAATTCCTGCCATCTCCAAAAAAATAAAACAACAAGAAAAATAAACACATACCATTACCACCAAAACCCAAAACAAAAGGTTAACTTTATGTTATAGTAACTTGTAATACACTGTTCAGGAAGAAAAAGGTAAAAGGCTAAATGCTAAGAAATATTCAAGTGGGATTAAGGAACATTGTGACCATTGAGTTGTATCAACAAACCTATCACCAGGCAAGTAATATGAACTAACTACTCAGGAAAGTGTCATCTACCTTGGCAAGGATCAGAATAAGAAATTAAGACATAATACACCCTAGAGATAATGTATCTCTAACACACCATAAGCTAAGCACTTTTCACTGAAAATGGTAGGGATCATCACTGAACTGACAAGAAAGGCAAGCAAAGAGAGGTATGTGCATAGAGAAATAGGAAAGTACCTAAAATTTCCTACTCTAGGAGATGGGTGTACCAAATTACAGAAGAAGGAAACTGATGAAAAAAAAATTCAGCAATGCATGATTACTAGCTGGCAGCACTCCTTTTCACTGTCTCTGTCATCAGTGAATCAGATGAAGTGAAGCATTAAAAAAGTTTATTTCCAGTGACTCACTTTTCATGTAGTGGCAGTGAGTAAAATTATTTTTAGAAGTTAAAGTTAAAACTATCTTAAAAATAAATAATGTTGCTTAAAGAAAACTAAAAAGCAAAATAGATCTGTAATATGTAAATTTAATATACAATCTAATTGTAGAATATTATTTTTGGACAATTTCATGTTCAGAAAATTTACTTTGGAGTTGTAAATAAATTTTAAAGATTAATGACATTTTTTTTATCATCAGTCAAAGAAAACTAGCTGGCTAATTGAAGTCTGTCAAATCAGTGAAGTAATCAAACACAACTGGTTAAAATGACTAAGAAATGCTAAAAGCATATACATACCTCCTCTAAAAAAATAAAAATAAAATTACTAGATGGTAAATCCATCCTAGAGTTCACTAAATTCCTCAAGAATGAGCTCTGAAGTAACCACAAAAAGGGGAGAAAATACTAAACATTTCAGGAAAGAAGAAAATGCTTGAAAGCATGGATTAATTTTGAGAATTCCTACACATGTACCACAATTACCAATACCTGAAAAATTTGTCACCCAGATACAAACCAGAATTCCAGTTTTGACTAATTCATTTCCTAAACTAATTTCCTTCACACTTTCCATGGAACCCACAAAAACAGTGGAGAGCTGGAAAAAGATGGTCCTAACGATGCGTTCTTTCTTGACTTAGAGATGCGCGAGGCTGGGGATCCCGTGGACGGGGTGTTCCTTTTCTATGCTTTCGGTCAACATCTTGTGTGTGACTATTGGTGCTCTGCATGTCCCCTGGCTCAGCTTCCAGTGTTTCTTACAAATACAGGATAGGGTTGCTTGCTCCAATTTTATTGCTGCTTTATACACTCAAACAAGGATTAGCACAGTTAACATTTATTGAGCACATTATATGTGCTGGGCACTCTAAATTGATTAAAGAGAACCATCAGGATATACGCATTTCTTCTCCTGATTTAGAACCTAAGTATTTTCTTTGGGTTTTATATTTCTTTTTATCATTTCCCCCTCCCCTCTAATTGGGTCCACTTTCAACATTTTATCATTACTTGTTATTTAATTTACTGATCAGACTTTATAAATAAAAAAATGAAAAACAATATAAAATGCAAATAAAAGAATGCTCTATAAATGTATTTTCACAGTTCTGTTGTATTTTATATTCACATATCAAGAAAAAAAAGACTCAGAATTATTTCTTTGGTTTAGATAACAAGCCTTTAAATGGCTCTTATATACTAGACTGTAGGCAATGTAAGGGTTGGGTCTCTGTATTAGAGAGTCCAACCTTACTAGCACCTATTACCATGCCTAGGGCCTCAATGTATATTTGTTATGTAACTACCTGAATATTTACTTTTAGGGACTAATCTAACCTATCTCTGCAAAACATAATTATATTAAGAAAAACAGACATCTAAGGAAAAAAAGGCATGCTTAACCAAATTATTTCTTCGAACATAATTCTCTTAGTAGTATTTCCTTCCTTTCAAATGCAGGCTTTTGTTTTTACTCATAAAAGGTACAATTTCATAACATTGTTTAACAACAGTATCATTACGTACAGATCTGGAGTGAAGCTTTCGTCTGTACAGATGATAGTATCCTGAGCCATGTCTTCTTCTGAAGTGGCTCTCCAGAATGCTGTCAGCTCAGACCTCATGTATCTACGCTGATTATAAATATGTTCGTGACATGGTGGCATCTGCTTGACAGTATTGACGTCCACATCTATGTGCGTGGTGGGATAGGGAGCATACATGACTTGCCGAAAGGGGAGCACAAAGCTTCCAGTTGAATCCTGTCATAATGAAAAGAAAATTTACTCTCTTATATGCCAAAAGATATGAAGAGTTATTTTTTAATTAGAAAAACTGGCTTTGCCAAGTCCATGTCTAGAAGTTTATTCCAGGAAATTAGTCACGATCGTGTGCAAAAGTTTTAGTGATATGTGCACTACAGCATTGGTTTAAACAGTAAAACACTAGAAAATAAGCTAAGCAGCAAAAAAAAAAGTGCTTAAATAAAAATGTTTTTTGTTTACTTGCTAAAAATTAATTTGAAGTTTATGTGTTGATATAGAAAGATTTTCATAACATACTGTGGAAAATGGAGGTTAATATATGTGGAGGGGGCAGGGAGCTGTGTCAAAGATACAGAATAGAAAGATGAGAAAGATACATGCCAAATACATGCCAATAGTGGTTATTCATTGGACTATGAGATTATGGGGAACTTTTTATTTTCTTGTTGATTATTCACATTTTAAAAAAATCTCAATGAGTATGTATTTTTATAAGTAAAAAATGGACTTCTTTCCAGGTATTGTCATTTAGGTAGTTAAGTACCATGTAAGAAGTATCTACTGTGTACGAAGCATGGTGGTATTTGTTACGAATACAATAGAGACTAGTTTCTACTCTTCTAATGTTGTAATAGACATCTTTATAAGTCGGTCTTTCCTCTTATACAATTGTTTCCCTAGGATGGATTTCCAGAAGTAGAGATAGTAGGTTAAATGTCTGAACATTTTTAAGGCTCCTGACATTTAATGGTAAAGTATTTTTCTGAAAGGCTTAACAATTTATACATGTATGGAAAACTGCTAAATATTTTTTCATTAAATTATAGTTTCAAGTCTTTCTCTACACATCTCGTAGAGGTCCTTTTCACAGATAAAATTACATAATTAAATAAGAGGGGGCACCTGGGTGGCTCAGTGGTTAAGTGTCTGCCTTTGGCTCAGGTCGTGATCCCAGGGTTCTGGGATCGAGCCCCGCATCCGGCTCCCTGCTCCATGGGAAGCCTGCTTCTCCCTCACCCACTCCCCCTGCTGTGTTCCCTCTCCCACTGTGTCTCTCTCTGTCAAATAAATAAATAAAAATCTTTAAAAAAAATAATAATTAAATAAGAGGGTGCTGAGGAAATAAAAGTACTAAGTACTTTATTATGTCTTTGATAAAAAGAAATTCTAATTTTCATATTTGTGCAATTCAAATTGGAAATGAGTTTCCCTTAAGTAGTTTCTGTATTTAAATATTTAAACATTATTCTAAGCTCAGAGCATGCAAACTACTGAAAATGCAAAAGCTGAATATAATTTTTATTTGCAACACTTTTTTAATATATTTTTTTTCACTTTGCTATGCCTAGATCCTCAAGAAAGCATTCACGATGAATCACATAACCATTAGGAAATCTACTTTCTCACATCTTTTGACTATAATTGAAATATCAATGATAGATTCAGTAAAGAGTCTTCCCTGTAATTACTGAAAATAATTGCTAATTTACACATATCTGCTTTGCTCCATGAAAACTGGACTCAATTAGTCAGAGAAAGACAAGTACCATATGATTTCACCCATATGTGGAATTTAAGAAAAATAAACACCCCCCCATCCAGACAAACCTAAAAGCAGACTCTTTTTTTTAAATCTTTTTTTTTTTAAAGATATTATTTATTTATTTGACAGAGAGAGAGAGATCACAAGTAGGCAGAGAGAGAGAGAAGGGGAAGCAGGCTCCCCACTGAGCAGAGAGCCCGACACGGAGCTCGATCCCAGGACCCTGAGATCATGACCTGAGCCAAAGGCAGAGGCTTAACCTACTGAGCCACCGAGGTGACCCTAAAAACAGACTCTTAACCACAGAGAACAAAATGATAGTTACTAGAGGGGAGGTGTGTGGGGGGATAAGATAGGGAGTGAGGATTAAAGAGTACACTAATCATGATGAGCACTGAGTAATGTATAGAATTGTAGGATCACTATATTGTATACCTGAAATTAATATAATCCTGTATGTTCCTATACTGGCATTAAAAGAAAAAGAAAAAGAAAAGCAGACTCAAGTAAATAAAAAAAAAAAAATACACACATGTGAATATATATGTGAATTGTTCAAATTCTATACATAGTTCTTGAAGACATGAAGCAGTTTAAAATTTTCTTTCAATAAATGAATACAGTACATAAACAAAAAATGCTAATAAAAATTCAAATTCTTTTCAGTTAAAAAAAAGGTACCCATTTTGGATGTGCACTTGATTCAAGCACATATTAAAAAACAAATAATCCTGAGGTCAGACAGGCAGCTATAGGAAACCAAAGAGAAACACACAAAAAGATACTCTAAGATGTTTTACTCATACCAATTATAAATCTGTAAGACATATACTCAATGCTCAGTTCCTTGGCATATAAACATGAGATGTACTACATGCTAACACTCAAAATATATTTATAAAGAGTGTCAAAAATGATTTTACAAAGTTGCTTTCAGTTTTACAAATGGAAGCTATACCTTTAGCAGGCCTTGTACAAAGAGCCCTGACTCGTACTTAAATGATGATTCTGCTTCACATAATCTGGAACATTTTCTCTCTGCTGGAGTCAGAAAAAGGCATAATGTTCTCACTATCTGTAAAAGAAAATATTTTAGAATTAAAATAGGAAGTTAAAGGCCACTGGTTTGCTTATGAAAGAAATGTGAGTAGAAACTTCAACTATTATTGTCAATAAAATACATCCTAAGAAGAAAGTATTCCTTAGTCACCTTCAGGAGTCCATAGGATATCACAGTTGTTGCTTAAAATAGGAATTCTGTGGTCAAGTAAGTTCAGGAAATGTTGGTAAATGTACTGTATGATATTTCAAAACCTTTAGTGTTTGAATACGTATTGTGACCTTCCAGATGACTGATATAATATGCACACTATATTCAACATATTTGACCACGGAACCCTTATCTCACTAAGAACTAATGACTTAATTATTGATTTTATCTCCACAGAGTGGTAACTATTTTTCAAATAAACAATTCTGGACAAGAAAATGAAATGCAGTTAAATTAGGCAGAATTATGGCTCCTGTTGAATGGTGAAATTCCATTAAAATGAATATTAGGAGTCTCCAAATCCTTCAATAGAATGAGAATTAATTCTATCAAATTTGATTTAAAATAAGCAAGCCATTGGTTGGGGCTTGGAAATCTATAATTCTAATAGGATTTGATCTATAGCTCTATCAGGAAAAGTAAAAAGCCATGTAAGTATGTTGGAATTCAGACTATGTTCAGACAGTTTTTCATTTCAGAGTGATGGCAACCTTTTCATATTAAAAAAATAAAAAACCAAGCAATTATGCCAGAAGAGGATGTGGGATGAAAAAAGCGTTTTAAAAACAGAAAGCCCCTCAGGGCGCCTGAGTGGCTCAGTCAGTTAAGCGTCTGCCTTCTTTTTTTTTTTTTTTTTTTTTTTTTAAAGATTTTATTTATTTATTTGAGAGAGAGACAGTGAGACAGAACATGAGAGGTGAGAAGGTCAGAGAGAGAAGCAGACTCCCCATGGAGCTGGGAGCCCGATGTGGGACTCGATCCCGGGACTCCAGGATCCTGACCTGAGCCGAAGACAGTTGCTTAACCAACTGAGCCACCCAGGTGCCCAAGCGTCTGCCTTCTTAACCGTCTGCCTTCTTAAGTGTGTGCTGGCTCAGGTCATGATTCCAGGGTCCTGCAATGGAGCCCCATATCGGACTCCCTGCCCAGCGGGGAGTCTGCTTCTCCCTCTGCCCTTCCTTGTGTGCGCTCTCTCTCTCTCTCTCAGGCTGTCTCAAAAAATAAAACCTTAAAAAAGTTAAAAAATAAAAAAATAAAAACAGAGAGCCCCAACCACAGAGCCGCCTTCTTTCAAAAAGCTAATGGGAAGTCCTTCTGTGAAATCTGAAGGCTCTGGGTGACACAGATGGAAACCTACCTTCTTGGGGTAACAAATATAATAATAAGTTGCTAGACCAATAAAGTAAGAGGTACACTAACCTCTCATAAATGGATGTATGAAAAATGTAATTTTGGTAAATTAAGGATCAGGCAAGCATACAGGGTAGTTTATTAGAGAAAAAAAAATACAAATTTATTTGTCAAGGACATAATCATTCCTAAGATAATTCCTGTATAAAACATAAAAAAGAAAAATCAGATTTGCTTAAATTGATAGATATGTGCAACTTATCTCTTTCTAATTAACAGTCAGTGAAGAAAAGTACAAAATCCCTTAGATTTTGCCTAATGCTTGGAAAGATACTGCTTCCCTCTCCCTCTGCCCCTCTCCCTGCTTGTGCTGGCTCTCTCTCTCAAATGAATAAATAAAATCCCCCTTTAAAAAATTTATTTATTTATTTATTTATTTGAGAGAGAAAGAATGAGAGAGGGAGCATGAGAAGGGGGAGGGTCCAAGGGGGAAGCAGTCTCCGCTGAGCAGGGAGTCTGATGTGGGACTCAATCCTGGGACTCCAGGATCATGACCTGAGCAGAAGGCAGTTGCTCAACCAACTGAGCCACTCAGGTGCCCCCAAATGAATAAATAGGTCTTAAAAAAAAGGTACACGGTTATTATCCTATTTATTAAAAGTGACGTCAGAAAACAGAACACAAGTATTTTCTAAAAATACCTTATTTTAAGAAATTCTCAAAACTATACAATACTGAGAACTGTAGAATATTTATGAATTATCAAAATGAAATGGATAAATGATTTCCTATTTAAGCAGTTCAACTTATTTTTGTCACAGGGTGTCACACAGTAATTTGGCCAGACTGTATTACCTCCTCATACTATTAGATCGTCTTGACTGCAAGCTAACTTTTAAATTACAATCCATGATATGTTAGCAGCATTAAGAAGTCAGATTATTGGCCAGATTATAAAATAAATTACCTTATTTACTTTTTCTGCACTGCTACCTACGACGACAGAACAGCCACAGGTTTGTAAGTGTGAGCTGATGGCACTGCAGGAGAAGGAAAAAGATGAAAAACACTGCCAGTAAAAAAGTCACAAACTAAAACAAACAAAAAAGGGCAAGTGAACTTCAAACAACTGAGACTAGCTTGATGAACGCCAAGCTACAAGAAAAATGCCATCTCTTATTTCCTATAGCACTTTACATTTTCCTCAGGCCTTTCACAGAGATTCTCCCATTTGAACTTAAAACCCATTTAGTAAAATATTACCATTTTATAGTGAAAGAAACGAGGTTAGAGAGGTTAAGTGATTTATTTAAAATCAAATGGGATTAAAAGTAATTATATGAATGGCCGACAGCCAGCAGAATCAGCACTGAAGTGCTTCTGAGTCAAGCTATGTAAGGCTTCTAGGTTAAAAACACTCACGTCTCTGAGATTCTCTGAGGAAAACACTATGGACATAAGAAGCAAATACTTTATCCCTTCACTTATTGAAAAAAAATAAAATTTCACAATATTCTTTAATTGTAAAGAAACACTAAGGTAGAAGATGAGATTATACATGCAGAGAGAGCACTCAGTGTAGAGACTGACTCACAGGCACCTGATAAATTTTGGCTGTTATTATTGTTACTACATTTTCCTTCAAAGAAAGAGAAATAGAAAATGTCAGCTATTATGTACTTATATGTTACAGTCGCCGTTTTTAAGCTTAATATGATTTATCTCACTCAATTCTTACAACAAATCATATGAGGTAGGTACTATTATTATTCCTATTTTACACATGAGGAAATGGGGCACAGAGACTTCAGATAGCTTGCCCAGGTTCACAGAGCAATAACCCAGGGAGTCTGGTTTCAGAGACCACACTCTAAAGTACTAAAATCTGCTGAAAGAGAGAAGGATCAGTAAAAATACAAATACTTTTCTTTTCTAGGCCTAAATAACTTAATTCCATACAAACAAAATTGAATTTGTAAGGATTCTGTGATATTGTGATTTTAAGAAATATATATATGGCCTTCACCCACATTTCCCAAAACCCTTGGAATTTCCCAAGTGTAGGAAATGATAGAGATGTCTTTTGTTATGTTAATGAGGCAACTTTGGGAAAGCACAGAAGGATGGGGACTGATTGCCATATTGTGATTTTAAGAAATATATATATGGCCTTCACCCACATTTCACAAAACCCTTGGAATTTCCCAAGTGTAGGAAATGATAGAGATGCCTTTTGTTATGTTAATGAGGCAACTTTGGGAAAGCACTGAAGGATGGGGACTGATTGCTGGTGGAGCCAACCATGTGACAAGGGTTAGAACTTTCAGTCCCTGCCCCTAACTTCTGGGGAGGGAGAAGGGGCTGGAGGTTATTTCTAATGGTTAATGACTTAATCAATCATGCCTATGAAATGAAGCCTCCATGAAAACCTAAAAGGAAGGAGTTTGGAGAGCTTCTGGGTTAGTGAACACTGGGATCTGGGGAGAGTGGTATGCCTGGAGAGAGTAGGGAAGCACTTAACTCTTTTCCCAGACCTTGTCCTATGCATCTCTTCCATCTGGATGTTCATCTGCATCTTAGATTCTATCGTTAATAATAATCAAGTAAATGAAATGTTTGAGTCCTGTGAGCTGCTCTAGCAAATGAATGGAACCCAAGGAGGGGACTGTAGGGACCTGATTTATAGCCAATTGATAAGAAGTCCAGGTAATAACCTGGACTTGTTACTTGTGTCTGAAGTCCAAGGAGGGGATGGCTGGGACATTCAATATGTTGCCAGTCAGTCAGACTGGTGTCAGGGGGGTAGAGGAGACACAGTCTTGTGGGACTGAACTAATCTATGGAATCTGACACTATCTCCAGGCAGAGAGTATCAGAACTGAATTAAATTGTAGAACACCCACTTTGTATCTAGAGCATTGTTTGTAGGAAACCCCCCAGACGCTGAAAATGGGTCAAAGAACTCCCTTCAGTTTCAGTTTCAGCTTCAGCTTTAATGAGAAGTAAAGTAAGAAACCAGAACCAAACAAGAGACCAAGATTTCTTGCCTGGACACTGTGGAAACTCAGCTTCCTTAAATATTAAAAGAGTAACATCAACTGTATCACAGACATGTAATAAATGAAAAAATAACACAAAGCTGAGTAATAGTTTAAATATGCAACATTGTTCCTAGAATAATTTGGGTAGCTTAGTCTCTTATTGTTTTCATCCTTCCAAATCATGTCATAGGTGAGCCTAAGATTTCTATCTGCTTTACCCATCTCTTACAAAAAGAAACAAAATCCTTACTTGAGAAGAAAGCCTTCATGACAGCTGTCACCAATATCATCATCATTGAGAACTGTGTCAGCTATCTAAAACACACAACAACAACAACAAAGTTATTCTGGCAGCACTGAAATAAAACAAGTTATACACAAGTTTTCTGAAGTCTAGGTTTAGTATGACACATTGCCCTCATTTCTAAAGCATCAAGAATCCCAATAAAACAACCTCTGTGCACTCTATAAACTTTCAGAAGAACAAATGTGAAAACCGGTCAGGCAGGTTAAGCAATAATTTTGACAAGAACAACTTCCTCTTCTGGGCTGTCAGAATCAGGAGACTAATCTTAATGACAAAGTCAGAAAGAAACAAGAGTAAGTTTTCCTAAAGATTTCTCTACACATGCAGAGTGTGTGATTCAAAATGCCAACAAATGATTAAGAAAACTAGATTAGTGAATGTCAATAAACTTGTGCTAACCACCACTGAATGGTATACTGCTTTGTTGCAAAAAGTATTGCACTAAATACTGTTTGCTTCTATAAGGTCTGGAATTCTCCTACTTCTAAGAAATACAAAAGTAGTGAAATAAAACTAAATAAATGTAATTCTGCCACAACTATCACTGACCAAAAAAAAGTCTGTTTGGCTATAAAACTCAGGGTTTTATGTGTGTTTGCTAAAGTGGCTAATACTTTATATGAACAGTATATATGACAAAAAAATGCATACTACTATAATTAGAATACTACTAACATACCTAACAGTAATATAACTCAAGGGAAGTGATAAGAGGTACCATTATTCCTATTTAATAATACAAGAAAGAACTTACATCTATTTCTTCAGGAACACTGTGTGATTTCATAGATGAAAGCAGTTCCATTACAGGAATTACTTCGCTAGTAAGCATTGGAATAATACTCTGACCCTGTACAAAAAAGCAAAATGAAGTGAAGAAAACTACACAATGAAGGTATCCCTGGCTTTCTGAAAGATCGAGTTATACCACTTTGCTTTTATGAAAGACCTACATTAGTACTTGTTTTCAGTAACCAAAAGAAATCCGAAGAGGATTTCTGCTTTTACCAAAAAAAGGTGAAAAGCTAAAACAGTGTCGAGCATTTGTTTTGAAGGACCCATTACAGAAGATGGTGCACAGCCTGAGTCCAAGAGCGGCCCGGCTGAGCTCCTGCCCTGGGAACTCCACTCAGCATCTCAGCATCAAGCTGCCTTGACTTTGGACCATGTCTGTGAGCATCTGTGCATTAGCTTGATTTTTTTGTATCCATTAGTAGGATGTGTTCTAAGGCATCAGAGATGCCTAAGGCGGTTATTTTTTGGGTCTGGGAACACTCAAAAACTTTTCCATATAAATTAATGGTAACCACTTCTTTATGGCCATTTCAGTGTATAACATGTTTTTATAGGAATGCTCTATTTTTGGATAGCGGGGGAAAACCTGTCTAGGATAAATGGAGCAATAAAAGAGTAAGAGCTGAAAACAAAGAACAACATCCTTTGATAGAAATACCTGATAACTTGTTAAAATACAGCCCCAAATAAGTCTACTACTTCAAAATGTTTCTAAAGGATGTACAAACTATTTAAAACTAATTTTCACTCTTCCAGGAATGATTTTCTTTAGTCAGAGTGGAATCATTGGCTTATCACTTACCAATCCAGCAATAATTAAATTACCATGCCAAATTTAGAAAGGATTTGCTTTGATAATTATTTGAGATATAAAAAATTCTTATTGATGCATTTCATATTTAAAAATAAGGAAAACCAACCATAAAAAATCTTAGAAGTAGTCAGCAAATAACTCAATAGTAAAGCTTGAGTCAATATATTCACAATAAGGGACGCCTGGGTGGCTCAGTTGGTTAAGCAGCTGCCTTCAGCTCAGGTCATGATCCCGGCGTCCTGGGATCGAGTCCCACATCGGACTCCTTGCTCGGCAGGGAGCCTGCTTCTCCCTCTGCCTCTGCCTGCCACTCTGTGTGCCTGTGCTCACTCGCTCTCTCCCCCTCTCTCTCTGACAAATAAATTAAAAAAATATATATATATATTCACAATAAGCATTAGTACCCAGATGCAAATCAAAATCACATATATCATAAGCATCAATAAAACATACATCAAAAATACAATTTTGAAATTTGTAGTGTCTAGAATGAAACTGAAACCTCAATATAGAGCATCACAGATATAGAGTGTCTCAAAGATGGGTGGTCTCTCATTTAGTCATTATCATCATCCTGCCCCCAAATTTTGAACCATCCTGAATATGTAAACTTTTAGAGAGAGAGATGACAAACTTCTTGTCACATATCTGTTAATTTTTAGCTAAACATGTTTTTAAAATCACATATTAAGAATAATCCAATAATGGTTTTTTTCCTCACTCATCTCTCACGAAACTATTTTGTTCAAACTTTTCACATGTGTCTTTAAATTTTAGTCATTCCTAGAGTCATTTTTTGTGTGACTATACCCAGTTTTTCAGAAACTTGGGAATTTTGGGGCGCCTGGGTGGCTCAGTGGGTTAAAGCCTCTGCTTTCGGCTCGGGTTGTGATCCCATGGTCTTGGGATCGAGTCCCGCGTCGGGCTCTCTGCTTGGCGGGGAGCCTGCTTCCCCCGCATCTCTGCCTGCCTCTCTGCCTACTTGTGATCTCTCTCTCTAAGAAATAAAATCTAAAAAAATTAAAAAAAAAAAAAAAGAAACTTGGGAATTTAAATGTGATGCTGTTGTGGAAATTTTATGCCAAGTCATAAGCCTCCTTGCATCATATAGAAGGTTTCATTATTTTATTTTATTTTTTTAAAGATTTTATTTATTTATTTGTCAGAGACAGAGCGAGAGAGAGAGCAAGCGAGCACAGGTAGACAGAGTGGCAGGCAGAGGGAGAAGCAGGCTCCCTGCTGAGCAAGGAGCCCGATGTGGGACTCGATCCCAGGACGCTGGGATCATAACCTGAGCCGAAGGCAGCTGCTTAACCAACTGAGCCACCCAGGTGTCCCAAGGTTTCATTATTTTAAAAAATTCATCCTGTAGTAACCTCCAAACATAACCACTGTTTCTGCTCTTTAAAAGAATTTTTAAAATGCTTGCTCACAATTACAATCAACAAATGCAATTCAACAATAATGACTAGCTATAAAGTGATTTCCTTATAAAGTGATTGTCAGATGATATCTACAAGCATCCAAAACTCGCACTGAATGAAGTCAGTGACTGATTCCAGACTAATGTGTCATCCCCAATTAGTATTTACTTGCTCAAAATAAAATCATTTTAAGCACATGATGTGAGATTTGCAAGGATTCAATTATCAGGCAGCTTCTTCTTTTTTTTTTTTTTTAAGATTTTATTTATTTATTTGACTGACAGAGATCACAAGTAGGCAGAGAGGCAGGCAGAGAGAGAGGAGGAAGCAGTCTCCCCGCTGAGTGAAGAGCCCGATGTGGAGCTCGATCCCAGAACCCTGGGATCATGACCTGACCCGAAGGCAGAGGCTTCAGCCCACTGAGCCACCCAGGCGCCCCTATCAGGCAGCTTCTTTGCAGAAAGGATAAGTGTAGGAAAATAACTTCCCCTAGGTTTAGGCATATATATATAGTGCCATAAACTGTATCTCAGATATTTATTGTAACTAAATGCATATCCTCATCAAAGCTTAACAAAAGAACTACTACAAGCCTAAACACAGGAAAACTCAAAAGAAAATGCAGGTTTCTTTTTCTCCTGTGACTTCTCTAACTTGAACTTTTTAGCAGGAGAATGTTTCCCCTTTAAAAACCTCCAGTTTGTCTAAATATACAGAAGGAAGAGGATAACATTTTCAAGAAGAGCCCTTAAAACAGAAATAAAACTTAAGAGTGGTAAATTTTTTAAGTACAGGTCTGGTTTGAAAAAAAAAAAAGTCCCAGGAAAAACAGAATTTTATTGGGTCTTAAATTTCTTTATCGTGAGGTAATTCTACTAACTACTCCATAACTAGTAGGTACATCTAGAGGTTGGTAAAAGTGCCCCCAATGCTTGGCACTCTGCTCGTCGAGGGAGGCATCTCTGGGTAAAGGGAAACCTTTTCTGGTAAGTGTTAGACCTTTCCCCCCAGGATTACCTCCTCTGGCCTGGAAAGTTATTTACAAAAATACAGATATAATAACAATTTTGTAAAGGAAGTCATTTTATAGGGTTTTGTATTTTCCTGGTTTAAGTTCCGTATATTCACAAATTTTTAGAACAGTTACTGTTTAAAGTACTATTTTGTCTTAGGCATGCTATAGGAGAACTAGAGTAAAGACAACCCAGTCATCCTTAGACTAGAGTTCAACACAAGAAATATTGAGGGTGGCCAGAGGCAATGGGAGTTAAGGCAAAGAACGCTTTCTCCACTGGAGATTCCCCTTCAGAACATTTCTGCCCTTCAGTGAAATGGTTCGTATTTAATTTCCACAAGGGAAACCACATTCATGCAATCATGCAACTCAGATGCCCGTGCCCTAAGGAGATATAAAGCCATGGGGAAACATGGCATGTTTCCCTAGAGACTTCACATAACCAGAAGGCTGATCAGAAAGGTGAGGAATATCACTGGTAAACTACAACATTAAATAGATAAAAAATAACTAAAATATAAATCATGAGTTTTAAAAATCCAGCATGAGACTTCAAGTAAATATCAACTATCTTAGAGGAGTATACTCACTTCCCTCCTATTATAACTACGTCTATGGAAATGTTTAAGAAACAACGCCTTAAAAAAAACTCATATAAAACTTAAAATTTTTACTATGAACCAGTTACTTAAAACATACTCTGTGAACACAGGAAAAAAAAAGGTAGCAAAATTGCTATTATTCACTTATTTAACTATGTCTAAGATGTGAAAAATTTCATCCAGTTTATTCCATATATTTCCATAAATGTTCTGTTCATTTTCATACTGACTTTGTCAAAATAGGATTGGTACAGCTTCAAGGCAGTAAGAAAAGTAGCCCTCACTCTTATATAGATGCATGACATGAGTTTGGTGGTGTTTGATAGTGCGCAGTCTGTACCTTACCTGATCTTCCATTCTTTCCGTGCCTTCTAAGACTATCTTCTGCACATTTTCTTGCCTTTCCTGAGCAAGAGAAAATTCATTAAAATTAACAAAACATTTTGATATTTGTTTATTTTTCACAATGTAGTTAAGTGGCAGACATGTTATTGTGTAATTCAGTTCATGGGAAAAATATTTTCCACATTAGGGCAGAAAAAAAAGGGAGGGGGCAGGAAATTAATCCAACAAATCCATTTTCTTATAAACAATACAAAATAAAATAAAAACACCCTTTTCTCTGCAGGTAAAAAAAGATAACTTATCAGAAAACAGTCAATGTAACATGAGTGCATGGTTTCACAAAGGAAACTAATGGTTTGTACTTTTCAAATTAAGGAAGATCAAGTTATATGTATCTGGGCCTTCCTGATTTAAAATGATTTTCATAAACATTTAAAATAAAAAAACATAGGGTGCCTGGGTGGCTCAGTGGGTTAAGCCTCTGCCTTTGGCTCAGATCATGATCTCAGGGTCCTGGGATCAAGCCCAGCATAGGGCATTGGACTCTCTGCTCATCAGGGAGCCTGCTTCCCCCCAACCCCCTGCGTGCCTCTCTGCCTACTTGTGATCTCTGTCAAATAAATCTTAAAAAAGAAAAGAAAAGAAAACACAGTATGCAAACATAGTAAAACACTCTTCTTCTCAAAGATACTACTCCTCCTTACTAGGAGTAAAAGCCTTACAAAGCTAAAAGTTATTTAACAGACTTCCATACTAGTATTAAAACTGTAAAGCAGAAAGGAGAGTTAAAATTTGTTCTTCATGTCTGCCAAAAGTATATGAAAATATAAATATAACTAAATATTAAACTGTAGCATTTAGGGGAGGAGAGTAATTTCCTCTGGCTTGACCTACAAAATTAAAAGGACATCTCCTAGCAACTACTTCGTGCAATCTCCTCATTTTACAAATTTCAGAACTTGGCAAAGAAGTTAAAGAGACCAAAGGCTACATGGCCAACTGCTTACGAAACACTTGTTTTGAACTGCTTGTACCTACACACAGTATCTAGTGAAAAACAGGGTAATGCAATGCAAAAAGAGAAAAGGTTTTATAGTTAAATGTTTCCAAGACAAACCTAGACTCTAAAGTTTACTACGATGTTCTCAAGTGCTCTAAGCTTTAGCTTTTACTTGTACCATAGAACTATCATCTCCTACCTTCAAGGGTTACTATGATCACTGACATCAGACTACTAGAACTATCTAATAGGGCAGATCCAAGTAAGAGCTACTGTATGAAGTTAAGCGCATGTAATTTCTAAAAATTAGATATAAATGCATTAGAAGATAAATTTTCAATGGCTAGGTTAGCATGATTAATAAGCTCAAAAATCACTCACCTTGTGCATCCATATCCTTCCTTTCCTGATAATGTGTGTTAATCTATCAACACATACTCTGTGAAGTGGGAGGTAGAAGCTAAGTTCTGTCTGTGGAAGTATAATTGATAGACCGTATGTGCTCCTATCTCCATTCCAGTTTCCATCAAAGATTAACGAAACAATAATTACTCCTTTTTCAGACAAGACAAAAAACTTCACATCTATAGCCCCACTCTCTGCATTTCGGAGGATTTCTCCATTTAAGGTGTGGTTGGCAAGAAAAGTTATTTCTCCATCGCTGAGAAGTAGCTGTTCTGTCTTTGGAGCCCAAATGTGTCTAACTCTAGGACCAAGAATATTGTCCCAGTAAGCAAAAGTAGCTGCTAATAAAGGTGATTCACCACTTAGAGCAATCTCTGTCTTGGCAACAGCTGGAGATGGTGGTGGACAGAGATTCGACATCACTGCATCCCATTTACCACATTATCCAAATGCTCCAGGGATATCTAAACAATAACATACAAAAACCAATGATTAGGTTCAGCAATTGTAAAGTCATACATCAGGAATTCAAATGACTTGGGCCTATGTGGTTCTTTTCTTCAGTCAAAAAGGATTTGGAGGGGTGCCTGGGTGGCTCAGTGGGTTAGGCCTCTGCCTTCAGCTCAGGTCATGATCTCAGGGTCCTGGGATCGAGCCCAGCATTGGGCTCTCTGCTCAGCGGGGAGCCAGCTTCCCCCCCTTTCTCTGCCTGCTGTTCTGCTTACTTGTGATCTCTCTCTGTGTCAGATAAATTAAAAAAAACTTAAAAAAAAAAAGATTTGGAAACACGTCCCTTACTAGAATAGACATTTGACTACCATGGCAGGTGCACACTAAATGCTTGTTAATACAATGATAATCTTATAATACATAGCAACTTGTTACCTATATTCAGGGAGTATACTTAGAAATCCAAAGTAATAATGATCCAAAAAGGGGTCTTTGAATATTAATACGAAATATCATATACTAAAGCTCATAGAATAGACCCTCACTGTCCCAAAATATCCAGTCTATGTGCAATATGATTGGATATTTGGTTCCTAAACCACAGAACAAAGAGAGCAAATTGGGAAAGGGAGAGCTCAGCTAGAGACCACCATACCTGTTGTGGGTTGAACTATGCCCTCCCTCCACTAAATATATGCTCAAGTTCTAACCCTTTGTATTTATGAATGTGACCTTATTTGAAAATAAGTATATTCAAATTAAGATGGGGTCATACTAGATAAGGGTGGATCCTAGTTCAATAACTGGCATCCTTATGAAAGATTTAGGGATGCCTGGGTGGCTCAGTTGGTTAGGCGGCTGCCTTCAGCTCGGGTCATGATCCCAGCGTCCTGGGATCGAGTCCCACATCCGGCTCCTTGCTCGGTGGGGAGCCTGCTTCTCCCTCTGCCTCTGCCTGCCACTCTGCCTGTGCTCGCTCACTCTCTCTCCCTCTCTCTCTGATAAATAAATAAATAAAATTAAAAAAAAAAAAAAGATTTAGAGACACATGGACAAAGAGCAAACAGGGCTATGTAAAGACAGCGGTAGGAATTATAGGACTACAAGCCAAGGAAAGCCAAACACTGCCGATAACTACTATGAGTTAAGA
>PISX010022754.1:0-31076 GCA_004024625.1 Mellivora capensis
GCCTCCATCAGAAAGGATGAATACCAGACTTTTGTAGCAACATGGACGGGACTGGAAGAGATTATGCTGAGTGAAATAAGTCAAGCAGAGAGAGTCAATTATCATATGGTTTCACTTATTTGTGGAGCATAACAAATAACACGGAGGACATGGGGAGATGGAGAGGAGAAGGGAGTTGAGGGAAACGGGGGGAGATGAATCATGAGAGACTATAGACTCTGAAAAACAACCTGAGGGTTTTGAAGGGGCGGGGGGTGGGAGGGTGGGGGAGCCAGGTAGTGGGTATTGTGGAGGGCACGCATTGCATGGAGCACTGGGTGTGGTGTAAAACTATGAACTCTGTTACGCTGAAAAGAAATAAAAAAATAAAAAATAAAAAATAAAAAAAAAAAAAAGACATGGAAAATGACACAGAAACATGAATGAGGAACAACACAGTTTTAAAATAATGAAGCAAATTAGGAAAAGAATTAAATAAAACTTCTAGAAATAAAAAGATGTATAATAATTAAAATAATAAAAGATGGGTTATATTTAATATGGATTAAAAAGTATATTAGAGGGGCACCTGTGTGGCTCAGTCAGTTAAGCATCTGCCTTTGGCTCAGGTCCTGGGATTGAGCCCCACATTGGGCTTCCTGTTCAATGGGAGCCTGCTTTTCCCTCTTTTCCACACTTGTGCTCTTTCCTGCTATCTCTATCACTATCTGTCTTTCTCTCTCTCAAATAAATAAAATCCTTTTCAAAAAAGTGTTTTAAATACAACTGAAGAGGGATTTTGTAAACTAGAAGGTGGGTTTAAATAAATTACCTTAAATTCAGCCTAGAAGGACAAAGAGGTGTAAAATATAAGCAAAATTAGAGATTTTGAATTTAGAAAAGACTGACATCTAATTTGAGAATACAATAAAGACAATGTAGACAGGGAAATACTTAAAGAGATAACAGCTGATAATTTTTCAGATTTATTGCAAGATATCAAACCTTAGATTCAAGAACTCTAACCAGTTACAAGTAAGATGAATGAAAATAATCCACTGCAAGTGAATGTGAAATTGCCGGAAACTGAATACAAAGACAAGTCATTTAAAGCAGTCAAAGAGACAGAAGAATAACAATTTAACCGAGAGCTGACTTCTAAAAAAAAAAAAAAAAAGGCACAAGTCTAATGTAACTGAAATAATATTGTTAACGTGATGAGAAAAACTAACTATTGACCTGGAATAATTCTACCTAGGGGAAAACAATCTTTTCAGAAAGCAAAATAAAAACTGTTATAGAGGGGCGCCTGGGTGGCTCAGTGGGTTAAGGCCTCTGCCTTCGGCTCAGGTCATGATCCCAGGGTCCTGGGATCGAGCCCCGCATCCGGTGTTCTGCTCCTCGGAGAGCCTGCTTCCTCCTCTCTCTCTCTCTGCGTGCCTCTCTGCCTACTTGTGGTCTCTATCTGTCAAATAAATAAATAAATAAAAAATAGATCAAACAGCCCATTTCCTCCAACACTCCTTAAAATGTCAGGGTTTTCTCCTTAAAAAAACAAAAAACAAAAAACAAAACAAAAAAAACTGTTATAGAACACAAAACTGAAAACACAAGAGTCCTAAGAATACACATTAAATAAATTTTAAAGGATATATGTCTGGATAGTTATTCCAGATGGAAGATTTGAAGTGCATGAAAAAAATGGTAAGAAATAATTATTGAAAACTATGTGCATAGGAGTTAATATGGCAGAATAGTAGAGGACCCTGACTTTGCTTCAAATACAGCTAGATCAGCATTCAACTATTTTGAGTCCTAGGAATAGGATCTGAGGATTAAGGAAATAATCTGCATAGTTGGAGGGAGAAAAAGTGACAGATGTGAGATTCCAATCCATGGATTGGGGGAGAGGAAAGCAGAGGGGCACAAAGGGGATGGAACTCTTTTCATGGAGCAAAGTCAGGGAAAGGAAGAAAGTGGGAGAGAGCCCAGTAGTTAGGGACAGCCACAATTAGCCACAGTAAAGGGTTACCCTGGGTTACCTAAGGAGAAATAACTCCCCTTCCCAGAGGGCATTTGGAAGAGTGTGTTTACCCTCACCAAGGACAAAAGGCCAGCTGGGAGCCATTGAGTGGTGCTTAACAGCAGGGTCACACTTGTGTGGCTTCAAACCTCTGTGGCGGAAAACCTCTGAACAACTCAGTGTGAGCTGCAATAGACTTAAACCTCTGTGTGCATTGTTGGCTAATTGAACATAATAATAAAAAATTAAAATAGAAAAGAAAGAAAATTTAAAAATAAAACAAACAAAAAAACCTCTGTATGCAGGATGAGCAGCTGCTTTTCTGTGACAGAACTGAGCAAAAAACAGAGAAGCAAATTTCAGATAACCTGGCTGTTACTTTTTGCTGTCTGCTGTAATACATTTAAGCTTCTGCAATGGCTTTCCTGGAGCAGAACGAGTAGGGGATTGAGTCCAGTGCAGACTTTCAATAACCAGGTTCCAGCTTTTTGCTGAGCATCGCAATAAATTCTAGATTCCAAGTGTGCACTGCGTGATTGATTTTTTGGTGTGTGATGGTGCTGGGCATGCCTCCAGCCTCTCTTCTGGAGGGGGGGTGGTCTGCATCTTTCCAGGCCCTTTAAAACTTGGGAGTTTTGAATCTCAGCCACTAGCCAGAGATAAAATACAGGACATGTGGCTCTGGGCTTGCTGATGGCCTGGCACAAGGTAAAGGGCAGGGAACTGAGAAAAGCATGGGACACCGGAGATTGTTTGCTTTTCAAAGAGTACCTCTAGAACAGCCGGTGGCTTGGTGGCTCGGAGGTCCACATCCCAGGAACAAGAGGGAGAGATGATGCCATATTCTTTCTCCTGCTCCACCACCCCCTTCCACCCACCAACACAATTCGATTTCAGAGAGAAACACAGCGCCTCCAGTGGAGGCTGGAGTTCCCTACACTACACCCCCCAGCCCGGCCTCCTGCGCCCGGCTGGGGCATCTTCACACAGGCAGTCAGCTTGTAAGCCAGACCATCAGACCTCTCTCTCTGAAGAGGAACACAGGGCCCTGCATCTACCAAGTCTACTGGTAACAGAAAGCTCCAAAACATCAGCTTCCGGTGGAAATAGGACCAGGCTTTCTTCTTTTTGTTGTTGTTGTTGTTTTCCCCTCTTTTCTTAATTAAAAAAAAATATTTTTATTCTTTATCCTTTAATTTATATATATTTTCTTCTTTTTCTCTTTTTTTTTTTGTATCAAGTTTATAATCTTCTGTTCACTGGTTGGTTCATTTATTTCTTTCTCTTATTTTTCAGATCAGGCTTCTTACTTTTTATTTTCCTCTTTTCTTCTTTCCCCACTCTTTTTTTCCTTTCTTATTCCTTTTTATTCCTTTTTTTTTTTTTTTTAAAGAACCAGGCTTCTAGTTTATTATTTCTCTATTTGTTTCCATTTTTGTTCCATTTCCTTTCTCTTTTCTTGGATCAAGCTTTTTGATTTTTGTTTTTTGCCCTTCTTATTATTATATTTCTTTTCTTTTCTTCTTGACAAACAAATTATAGCACATTTACATGAAGGTCCAAATACTTTCCACTACAAGCAGGGAGGAACTCTATGGAGGAAGGACCACTGGGAAAAAGCAGATAACACACACAGCAAGACTGTACACAGCACACATCAGAAACACTTCCTGAAGTTTTTGTTGTTGTTATTGTTATTGTTGCTGTTTTTGCTGGGTTTTTTCCTTTTCTTTCCCCCCTACCTCCTTTCATTAAGGGCACAATGACTAGATAGAGAAATTCAGCCCAAAAGAAAGAATAGGAACATAATTCTCACTATTAAGGATTTAAGCAATATGGATATAAGTAAAATGTCTGAACTAGAATTTTAAAAAATGATCATAAAGATGCAGCTGGGCTTGAAAAAAACATAGAGGACACTAGAGAATGCCTTACTGTAGAAATAAAAGAATAAAATCTAACCAGTCCAAACATAAAGGTGTTATTACTGAGATGCAGGAACAAATAGAAACTTTAATAGAGAAGAAAAGTGAGGCAGAAGAGAGGGTCAGTGATACAGAAGACAAAATGATGGAAAATAAGGAAGCTGGAAAAAATAGAGAAAGGCAACTACTGGATCATGAAGGGAGACTTCAAGATTTCAGCAATTCCATAAAGCGAAATAATATCTGGATGATGGAGCCCTAGAGATAAAAAGTGGGAGAGAGGGACAGACGTTTTATTTGAACAAATTATAGTGAAAATTTCCCTAATCTGGGGAAGTTAACAAGCATTCAAGTCAAGCAGGCACAGAAAACTCCCTTAAAATCAATAAAAATAGGTCAACACCCTGACATATAATAGTGAAACTGACAAATTTCAAAGATAAAGAGAAAACCCTGAAAGCCTCTGGGGACTACAAGGATAGAAATGTAGGGCTGGAAATAGACCTGCCCACAGAGACCGGCAGGCCAGAAGAGACAGGTATTATATATTCAGTGTGCTAAATGGGAAAAATATGCAATCAAGAATACCTTATCCAGCAGGGCTGTCATTCAGAATAAAAGGGGTTATAAAGACTTTCTAGAACAAACAAAAACTAAAGGACATTGTGAAAAGAGCCCTGCAAGAAATATTAAAGGGGATCCACTGAATGAAAAGAAAGCCCAAAGTAAAAAAGACCAGAAAGGAACAGAGAAATCTACAGAAACAGGGACTTTACAGGTAATACAATGGCACTAAATTCATATCTTTCAATAACTACCCTGAATGTAAATAGAATAAACCCTCCAATCAAAAGACGCATGGTATCAGGTTGAATTAAAAAAAAAAAAAAGGCCCATCAATATGTTGTCTACAAGAGACTCATTTTAAACCCATACACACCTCCAGATTGAAAGAGAAGGGTAGATAATTACTTATGGCAATGGTCATCAAAAGAAAGCTGGAGTAGTCATCCTTATATCAGACAAACTAGATTTTAAATCAAAGACTGTAATAAGAAATGAAGAAGGACACTATGTCATAATAAAACTGTCTATCCAATAAGAAGATCCAACAATTGTTAATATTCATGCCCCTAGCTTGGGAGCAGTCAATTATATAAACCAATTCATAACAACATTAAAGAAACACATTAATAATAATACAATAATACTAGGGGACTTTACCATCCCTCTCACAGCAATGGACAGATCATATAAGCAGAAGATCAACAAGAAAACAAGGGCTTTGAAGACACACTGGACCAGCTGGACTTCAGAAATATTCAGAAATTTCATCCCAAAGCAACAGAATACACATTCTCCTTGAGTACATATGGAACATTCTCCAGAAGAAATCACATCACATTTCAGACCACAATGCTTTAAAACTTGAATTGAACCATAAAAGAAAATTTGGAGGGGACACAAATACATGGAAGTTAAAGAACATCCTACTAAATTGTAAATAGGTCAACAGAAAATTAAAGAAGAGTTTTAAAAATATGTGGAAGCATATGAAAATGAAAACATGACAGTTCATAACCTTTGGGATACAGCAAAGGTGGCTCTAAAAGAGAAGTATATAGCAATACATGCATTTCTTGAGAACAAGAAAAGTTCTTAAATACACAATCTATCCTTACACTTAAAGGAGTTGAAAAAAGAACAGCAAATAAAATCTAAATCTAGCAAGAGAAGAGAAATAATAAGATTAGAGCAGAAATGGATGATACAGAAATTAAAAAAAAAAAAAGTAGAACCAATCAATGAAGCTAGGAGCCAGTTCTAGAAAAACTAGTGAGACTGACAAACTCCTAGCCAGAATTATCAAAAAGAAAAGAGAAAGTATCAAAATAAATAAAATCATAAATGAAAGAGGAGAGATCACAATCAACAACAAAGAAATATAAAGAATTTTAAGAGAATATTATGAGCAATTAAATGTCAAGAAATTAGACAATCTGGAAGAAATGGATGCATTCCTAGAAAGCTATAAACTACCAAAACTGAACCAGTTTTGCTTCATAACCAGCAAACAGATTGAGCCAGTTATAAAAAATCTCCTAACAAACAAGACTGCATAGGCAGCTGCCCTCTCATCAGAATTCCACAAAACATTTAAAGAAGAATTGATAATTTTTCTTCTGAACCTGTTGCAAAAAAAAAAAAAAAAAAAAAATGGAAGGAAAACTTTGAAACTCATTCTATGAGGCCAGCATTACCTTGATCCCAAAACTGGAGAAAGACTCCACCAAAAAGGAGAATAGCCCCAAAAGATCAATATCTCTGATGAACATGGATGCAAAAATTCTCACCAAAATACTAGCCAATAAGATCCAACAGTGCATTAAAAGGATTATTCACTATGACCAAGTGGGATTTATTCCTAGGCTGCAAGTGTGATTCAACATCTGCAAATCAATCAGTGTGATACAAACATTAATAAAAGAAAGAATAAGAACCATATGATACTCTCAATAGATGCAGAAAAAGAATTTGACAAAGTACAATGTCCTTTTTTGATCAAAACTCTTTACAGTGTAGGGATAGAGGGTACATACCTTTAATATCATTAAAAACCTTCTATACAAAGCCCACAGCAAATATTTTTCTCAATAGGGAAAACCTGAGAGCTTTTTCCCTAAAATCAGGAACACAGCAGGGATGTCCACTATCATCACTGTTATTCAACAGAGTTCTAGAAGTCCCTCAGCAATCAGACAACAAAAAGAAATAAAATACATCTGAATCAGCAAAGAAGTCAAACTCTCACTTTTTGCAGATGATATGATACTTTATGTGGAAAACCCAAAGGACTCCACCCCAAAACTGCTAGAACTCATAGAAGGAATTCAGTAAAATGTCAATAAAATCAATGCACAGAAATCAGTTGCATTTCTATACACCAAAAGCAAAACAGAAGAAAGAAAAATGAAGGAGTTGGTCCCATTTACAATTGCACGCAAAACCATGAGATACCATGGAATAAATTTAACCAAAGAGCAAAGAATCTGTGGTCAGAAAACTATAGAGAATACTTAAGAAAGAAATTAAGGAAGACAAAAAGAAATAGAAAAATATTCCATCCTCATGGATTGGAAGAATAAATATTGTGAAAATGTCTATAATACCCAGGGCAATCTACATATTTAATGCAATCTATACCAAAATACCATCAACTTTTTTCAAGGAAATGGAACAAATAATCCTAAAATTTATATGGAGCTAGAAAAGACCACAAATAGCCAGAGGAATGTTGAAAAAGAAAACCAAAGCTGGCGGCATCACAATTCCAGACTTCAAGCTCTATTACATAGCTGTAATCATCAAGACAGTATGGTACTGGCAAAAAACAGATACAGAGACCAATGGAACAGAATAGAGAGCCCAGAAATGGACCCTCAACTTTATGGCCAACTAATCTTCGACAAAACAGGAAAGAATGTCCAATGGAAAAAAGACTGTCTCTTCAACAAATAGTGTTGGGAAAATTGGACAGCCATATGCAGAAGCATGAAACCAGACCATTTCCTCATACCACACACAAAAATAGACTCAAAATGGATGAAAGATCTCAGTATGAGACAGGAACCCCTCAAAATCCTTGAGGAGAACACAGACAGCAACCTCTTTGACTTTAGCCACAGCAACTTCTTCCTAGAAACATCACCAAAGGCAAGAAAAGCAAGGGCAAACTATTGGGATGAACTTTTGGGATTTCATCAAAATAAAAAGCTTTTTCCCAGCAAAGGAAACAGTCAACAAAATGAAAAGACAACCAACAGAATGGGAGAAGATATTCACAAATGACATATCAGATAAAGGGCTAGTATCCAAAATCTATAAAGAACTTATCAAATTCAACACCCAAAGAACAAATAATCCAATCAAGAAATGGACAGAGGACATAAACAGACATTTCTGCAAAGAAGACATCCAGATGACCAACAGACACATGAAAAAGTGCTCCACATCACAGAAATACAAATCAAAACCACAGTGAGATACCACCACACACCAGTCAGAATGGCTAAAATTAACAAGTCTGGAAATGACAGGTGTTGGTGAGGATGCAGAGAAAGCAGAACCCTTCCTACACTGTTGGTGGGAATGCAAGCTGGTGCAGCCACTCTGGAAAACAGCATGGAGGATCCTCTAAAAGTTGAAAATTGAGCTATCCTATGACCTAGCAATTGCGCTACTGGGTATTTATCCCAAAGATACAAATGTAGTGATCTAAAAGGGCATGTGCACCCCAGTGTTTATGGCAGCAATGTCTACTATAGCCAAACTCTGGAAAGAGCCTAGATGTACATCCACAGATGAATGGATAAGGAAAATATGGTATGTATGTGTGTGTGTGTGTGTGTGTGTGTGTGTGTGTATATATATATATATATATGTAACATTACACAGCCATCAAAAAAAAACCCAGAAATTTTGCCATTTGCAATGATGTGCATGGAAGTAGAGGCTATTATCTAGCCTCTAGGCTATTAACTAGAGGCTAAGCAAAATAAGTCAATCAGAGAAAGACAATTATCCTATGATCTCACTGATACAAGAAATTCGAGAAACAAGACAGAAGATCATAGGGAAAGGGAGGGAAAAATGAAACAAGATGAAACCAGAGAGGGAGACGAACCATAAAAGACTCTTAATCTCAGGAAACAAACTGAGGGTTGCTGGAGGAGAGGGGGATAGAAGAGATGGGTGGCTGGGTGATGGACATTAGGGAGGGTATGTGCTATGGTGAGTGCTGTGAGTTGTGTAAGACTGATGAACCACAGACCTGTATCCCTGAAAGAAATAATACATTATATTTTAATTTAAAAAAAAGACACAAAAGCCTTCAGAGCACCAGGTGTCTCAGTTGGTTAAATGTGTTACTCTTGATTTTGGCTTGGGTCATGATCTCAGGGTCATGGGATCAAGCTATGTATCGGGCTCCATGTTCAGCTCAGAGTCTGCTGAAGATTCTCTACTTCTTTCTTCCCCTGCCCCGCCCCCTCTAAAATAATAAAAGTTCCAAAAGCCTTAGAGTGATATTATCCCCTATCTCCCTCCCCAAACCCTGTGTACTTGGCCTCCATCCAGACACAAGGCCATGTGCTTATTTGCCCAGATTTCACTCCACAGTGACACACAGTACTCTCTCTTCATCTCACATTTTTCACTTTGGAAATCAAAGCACATGAGCAGTTATATTCTCTACCTGAATATATCAGAATATAATTAATTGGTGCCTTATTGGTAAACAGTGAGGTGTTCAAGGATATTGCAACTGCTAACAGTATTGCAGTGCACATCCTGGGACAAATGTCACAACCATGGCTGATTGTACGGCTATGGGATAATTTATGTGCACTTTCCACCTTGACAGTTATAACCAGAGTGCCTTACACAGATACTGGATCAATTCCATACTCCCTTCACCAAGGTATGAAAATTCCCATCACTCCACAAGCTTGCCAACAGGGACTATGCTCCTTGTCCATCTAGTAGTTGGAAATGATAGCTCACTGGAATTTTAACTATATTTCTCTAATTAGAAGAGAGGAGTGAAGTTCAACTCTTATTTTTGTTGGTGGTTTAAGAACTATTTGCTTTGCTGTCCTGCAAAGCTTTTTTCTGTGTCCTTATGGCCTTTCCCACTTTTCTTTGGGTTATTGTAGGAACCCTTCTAGTAAGGACATGAATACTTTTATGTAAATATCTACCTTAGTTGGTGTTTGCCTCTTGACATTATTTATTTCTAGTTTTCAATATAGAACATTTTAAACTGTCTTATATTTGGATCTATCACTTTTCATTTATGGTTTTGTGGTATTCATGCTTAGAAAAGCTTTCCTTAAAATAAGTTTACCAAAAAAATTATCTCTCAAGTTTTTTCTAGTTATCTTTATGGTTTTATATTTTATTTTTAAAGTTTCACCTTGTCCAAAGCTTACTTTAGTAGGAGGCAGATAAATTCTCCTTTCCCCCAGACATCTGTACAGTTGTGCCAACTCACTTCTTAAAGAGTCCTATTTTTCTCACTGATTTGCATGGCTCTCCTCATCCAATATCAGCTTCCCATTTAAACCAAATTCTGTCTCTGGAATCCAGCTAAAATAAGAAACATCTCTCCTGACTGGCTCTACCACCAAACTTGGCACAAATACAACCCAGAGGCTTCTGGTAAACAATAAAGAGTGATTTACTTTAATCTAGGAGGTAAAACCATGCTTCTCACTCAGCCAGGACTACATTCTCTCTAGGACCTGTCAGGGTTCAGAGGGGAGGCAGATGATTTGTCAGAAACGTATGGGTGCTACTGACTGCACCCACCTGACAAACACCTCGGAGGCCAGCGGCTGGAACTCAACATGTTCTGTAGTGGAAAGGGCAGAGCTTTCAGCCCCTGTCTACCATAATAACCACTGTGTTCCAGGTCTGGCAGGACAAGCTGGCCTCTGTGACTCCTCCTTCAGCTGGAGCTTTTGACCTAGCAAGTACAAACTCAGTTAAAGTGTAAACTGGCCAACCACAGCAGCCTCACTGTTTCATCCCAAAGAGGCTTGGCCCTGCTAGTCACAGCTGGAATATCTGCTGAATGTTGATATGTGTTCAGCCCTGTGTCAGCTCCTTGTACATCTTATGCCAATTGGTCACCTGCCTGAGACTTGTTCATGCTGTTCCTTGTCTGGAGTTTTACAAACAATAGGACTTAGTGGCAGGTGGGGGAAAGGGTGGATGGCAGGACCCATGCAGTAAAAGTCAGGGGGCCACCAACCTACCCAGGCACTCCCTGCAACTCTGCCTCAGCATGATACCAGAAACCCAAATAGCATTTCTCCTGCAGAGACCATGCTGTCTTCCCTCCTTAGCATTCTCTTCTACTGTCCCCTCCACTAGTCCCCTTCCTTCCCTCTGGGCCAGGTTCTGCTCATCCTCTAACTTAGTGTAAGTGTAAAGCAGTCCTGACCCTCCAGACTACCTTGCTTTGTGCCCCTGCAGCCCAGGTGGCTCTCTCTATTCTAGTTCCAGTTACTTTGTATCATCATCAGCTGATGATGATGAGGGTGGTGCCTTGGTGTGACCACCACTGTGACCACCATTGGGTGTGCACAGTGGCTCCATGTACTCAACAGACTGCAGTGAGGGAGTGCTCATGTGATCAGATGGGCATTATGGAATATTATGGAAACATCACATCCTAGGTATATCTCAAATCGGAAAATAAATGAGTTAATCCCATATGAAGGAATCACAGGGCCTGTCAATAGGTTGTAGAAGGAGAAGTAACCATTCTCAGTTCTAGGAAACTGCCCCACATGGGTCACCCTCCTCTCAGATTCACATTGGCCTCACTATTCCAAGGCTTATGGCAATCCTGTAGGTTTTTCAAAGTGTCAGCATGAAAGGTAACAGCTATTGAAGAATGGTACAAGTCTTAATAGTTTAAAGAATGACAAGAGCACATAGATGTGATCTTCTCACTTCTGCAGACACCTTGTGCTCTGTGTTCTGAATTGTGATTCAGAACAATAGCCCATGTCTTTGACAGAAGACCACAGACTAGAGCCTTTGCAAGTTCTCCATGGTTCAACTTTCATTACGGCCCCCATCTCCAGACTTGCCACTTTTCTCACAGTGAGCAGCAACTCACTGTGGGCTTAACTTGGGCAGGCCACAGGCTCTGTGTGGGAGGGAGATGGCATTTTCCTTAAAACTGGGTTTAGAGGGGCCCCAGTGGCAGAGAACAGCATGAGCTTTGAGGCAAACAGGGAAAAGACCAGGGTGTGAAATAAAGGGAGACATTTGTGTTAATACAGTTAGAAATCAAATTTTTCATTGTAAGAGAAAAAAGATGTAAATATAAAATAAAGTAAAAAAAACCCTGCAATGTGAAAATGGAATTTAAAATATTAATCCAGGGGCACATGGGTGGCTCAGCTGGTTAGGCATCAGACCCCTGGTTTTGGCTCAGGTCATGATCTCAGTGTCATGGGATCGAGCCCCATGTCAGGCTCCACATTCAGCACAGAGCCTTCTTGAGATTCTCTCCCACCTTCCCCCTCCGCTCCTCCCCCCGTTCATGTTTGCTCTCTCTCTCTCAAATAAATAAATAAATAAAATATTTTAAAAAATAATATATTAATACAAACTCATGATTTCAAAAATAAGTTTCCTGGGATGCCTGGGGTGGCTCAGTCGCTTAGGTGTCTGCCTTCGGCTCAGGTCATGATCCCCGTGTCCTGAGCTCGAGTGCCGCATCAGGCTCCCTGCTTAGCAGTAAGCCTGCTTCTCCCTCTGTGTGCCCCTCCCCGCTGCTTACTAAGTCTCTCTCTCTCTGACAAATAAATAATATCTTAAAAAGATAATATTTCCTACCTCTACCCACTGAAAGGGCTGGGAAACTGATATTCCAGCAGGAATGATCACACCCAGAGTGCAGTTTTGATTTCCAAATAGCCCCTCACTGACAGAAACCAGGGATCCTTGGAGAAATTACTTGCTTTGGAACTGAGCCAGGGAAAGGACAGGTGATACTGGCATGCTTTTTTTGCCAAAAAGAAGGAAATGCTTCAGTCAGAAGAACTCAGAAGGCACCTTGAAGGGGCTTTTGCTAGATAAATTTAGAATAATGTGAACATCAAAAAGAATAATGATTATAGTGTATTACAAAGCAAACAATAATTAAAAATTATAATAATATAATATAACAATTATAATATATTATATATTAATAATTTAATTATAATTTATTTAATTATATGTTATATAAATTAAATATATAAATTATATAAATTTAATCACATAAATTATATGAATTATATTATATAAATATAATTATATAATATGTTATATTATATATAATTATATGTTATTATATCATATATTACATAATATATAATGTATTAAATATCATGGTGATAATTATATTATAATTAATTAATTATTATATTATAATTATGATATATTATTATAATATTATATAATGGGGGACTGAGGGAGAGAAACATGTAGAGGTAAATTGTCAAATACTCAGGCAAAAATAATTATTGTTAGCCAAAGTGACAAATGTTAACAATTTTTGAAGCCAGGTGGTGGACACATTTATATACACCTGAGAATGTTAATTCTAGGAAGTTGGAGGAAAATAAAAGAAGTGCCCAGTTGCTCCCAATGTGCAGCTGCATCCTGTACATGAGGAAGCAAAGAGCAGGTGTGTTTCCACCACTGAGTGGAAGGGATTTTCCTTAGGCAAGTGTGAGAGTATGTGAGTGTGTGAGTCCATGTATGTGAGAATGTGAGTTTAAGAGTATATTAAGGGCTTTCTTACACCACATACAAAAATAAACTCAAGTGAATGAAAGACCTCAATGTGAGACAGGAATCCATCAAAACCTAGAGGAGAACATAAGTAGCAACATCTTTGACTTTGGCCTCAGCAACTTCTTACAAACACATCTCCAAAGGCAAAGGAAACAAAAGCAAAAATGAACTGTTGGGACTTCTCCAAGATAAAAAGCTTCTGCACAACTAAGGAAACTCTTGACAAAACTAAAAAATAATTGATAGAATGGGAGGAGATAGTTGCAATGTCTTATCAGATAAAGGGCTAGTATCCAAAATCTATAACTTACCAAACTCAACACCCAGTGAACAATAAATCCCCTCAAGAAATAGGCTGAAGGGGTGCCTGGGTGGCTCAGTGGGTTAAAGCCTCTGCCTTCAGCTCAGGTCATGATCTCAGGGTCCTGGGATTGAGCCCCACATCGAGCTCTCTGCTCAGCGGGGAGCCTGCTTCCCCCCTCTCTCTCTGCCTGCCTCTCTACCTACTTGTGATCTCTGTCAAATAAATAAATAAAATCTTGGAAAAAAAAACACCTATTAAAAAAAAAAAGAAATAGGCTGAAGACATGAACAGTTCTCCAAAGAAGACATACAAATGGCTGACAGACACATGAAAAAATGTTCTACATCACTTGGCATCAGGGAAATACAAATGAAAACCACAATGAGATACCACCTTACACCAGTCAGAATGACTAAAATTAACAAGTCAGGAAACAACAGATATCAGTGAGTATGCAGGAAAGGGGGAACAGTTTTTACACTCTTGGTGGGAATGCAAACTGGTACAGTCACTCTGGAAAGGAGTATTGAGGTTTCTCCAAATGTTAAAAATATGGTGTTAAAAATACCTTGAACAAAGGTATGAGTGAATCACAGAAGGGAACAAGAGGAACCATGATGGACAGGTATGTGGTAAATACAAATAAATATTGACTGTCTAAAACAGAAAGAATAAAAATATCTTTTAAATATACATAGCAATAAGACTATAGTAACCACATTGAATGAAAAAATGCCTCAGTTAAAAGACAAATATTATCAGACCAGTAAAAAATAAATAGATCCTAAGTATATGTTGTTTACAAAAATACACACTAAATGTAGGGATAACAAAGACCAAGCCAACAGAGCTCAGTTAAGGAAACCAAGGTTTCTGCCCATGGAGATGAAGATCTGATTCATTTCACACCTGGCAAACCACTAGACCCACTAAGTGCTGTTGAAGGAAATCCAGAACAGGTGGTAGAGAGGGGGAAATGACTAACATTGTTTACCATCTTGGGAGTGGCTGCAATAGTAAAGATTCTAATTTTTGTTTGTTTCATGTTTTAATTAACACTCTTATTTTAATTTTCTTCAGAGACTAGAAATTTCCACTGCCTTGAAGAGGGCTTCTGTGGATTACTGGTTTGTATCTTCACATTGTGTTCCCACCACAAAACGAAAATGAACTGCAGGAGACAACCAGAAAGAATGAGAGTGCAGTTGATCGGCATGAGCTGCTTACCCTCCAAGACTTTTCCCACTTGTTTCCCCAGCCATTGGGCTGATTTATGTCAAGCAGGTTTATGAAAGATTGTGGGATCCACTGGCACCTGTGCATATGCAGTGGGAAATATGGTTGTGTTAATGTTCTTTTTGTGGGATGAATGTATTTCTAGTCAACACTTCTTCTCTGAGATACAGTTTTTCATAGATCTTTTAGAAAATTAGAATATTTTTCCTTTCTTTCTCCTAATGTCCTCCATGTTATTTCTTTTTTATTTTTGAACTTTTTAAAAATTTCTTTTCAGCATAACAGAATTCATTATTTTTGCACCACACCCAGTGCTCCATGCAATGCGTGACCTCCATAATACCCACCACCTGGCTCCCCCAACCTCCCACCTCCTGTGCCTTCAAAACCCTCAGGTTGTTTTTCAGAGTCCATAGTCTCTCATGGTTCACCTCCCCTTCCAATTTCCCTCAACTCCCATCTCCTCTCCATCTCCCTATGCCCTCCATGTTATTCGTTATGTTTCACAAATAAGTGAAACCATATGATAATTGACTCTCTCTGCTTGACTTATTTCACTCAGCATAATCTCTTCCAGTCCCATCCATGTTGATACAAAAGTTGGGTATTCATCCTTTCTGATGGAGGCATAATACTCCATAGTGTATATGGACCACATCTTCCTTATCCATTTGTCCATTGTGGGCATCTTGGTTCTTTCCACAGTTTGGCGACCATGGCCATTGCTGCTATAAACATTGGGGTACAGATGGCCCTTCTTTTCACTGCATCTATATCTTTGGGGTAAATACCCAGTAGTGCAATTGCAGGGTCATAGGGAAGCTCTATTTTTAATTTCTTAAGGAATCTCCACGCTGTTCTCCAAAGTGGCTCCACCAACTTGCATTCCCACCAACAGTGTAAGAGGGTTCCTCTTTCTCCACATTTTCTCCAATACTTGTTGTTTCCTGTCTTGCTAATTTTGGCCATTCTAACTGGTGTGAGGTGGTATCTCAATGTGGTTTTAATTTGAATCTCCCTGATGGATAGTGATGATGAACATTTTTTCATGTGTTTGATAGCCATTTGTATGTCTTCATTGGAGAAGTGTCTGTTCATGTCTTCTGCCCATTTTTTTGACATGATTATCTGTTTTGTGTGTGTTGAGTTTGAGAAGTTCTTTATAGATCCTGGATATCAACTGCAAACTGTCATTTGCAAATATCTTCTCCCATTATGTGGGTTGCCTCTTTGTTTTGTTGACTGTCTCCTTTGCTGTGCAGAAGCTTTTGATCTTGATGAAGTCCCAAAAGTTCATTTTTGCTTTTGTTTCCTTTGCCTTTGGAGACATACCTTGAAAGAAGTTGCTGTGGCTGATATCGAAGAGGTTACTGCTTATGTTCTCCTCTAGGACTCTGACTCCATGTTATTTCTTATGACATTAGGAGAAGGGAAGGAAAAGTGAATTGGGGCAAATCTGAGGGGAATATGAACCATGAGAGGCTGTGGACTCTGAGAAACAAACTGAGGGTTTTGGAGGAGACAGGGGTGTGGGGGGTTAGGTGAGTCTGGTGATGGGTTCTAAGGAGGGCATGTATTTCATGGAGCACTGGCTGTGGTGTATATACAATGAAACTTGGAACACTGAAAAAATAAAATAAAATTAAAAAAAAATGAGGACATGAGCTTAAAGTGACCACATGAACTCTATACCATGTAGTGGACAACTCAGTAGGGCACAAATTCACTTGAGTCCTCCTTTTCTGACTCATTCCCTTTACCCCTTGTTCCTGCTTTCTTGAGATGGCTGTTTTTAAAACACGTAACATGTGATTTTTGTTTTCTAGGTCTCTGCTTTCTGAGGAACCCCATATTAGTCACAGATAAAAGAGAAAAATCTAGACCATTGTCTAGAAAGTTCCAAATACCTAAATGTTTGACCTCATGAATAAAAATATCTGAGAAGGGACTAAACTCAGTAATTGCAGGCAGTGATTAAAACTGCATGCAATTTTATGCACCTCCAAAATGAGTAATACAATATGTGTTAATTAAATTGAATTAAAATTAATTAATTAATTAAATGCAAAAAAAACTAAAAAACTATTTCCTCTAATTAATTATTTGACAGAAGATGAGACTCTAGGAAAGAGGACTCAAGGGAAGAAGTCATGTTGTACATAACCAGCTACAACATAAGGTTCCATCCTGCCCCAGTGTGCCTTTGCTCATGCTACCTGCCTGCCCACAGTGCTCAGCTCTCCCCAACCTAGCCTCTCCAGGCCTTCCTATACTCCCTCCAGGAAATTCCCCAACCTCTAAATCTCCTGGTGCCCACAAGGTAAGCAACAAATAGCTTCTTGGTGATTAATCTTGTCTGCAAAACTAGACTGAGTTCCTTAGAAGGGACACTGTGCCATAGACTGGGAACAGCTTCAGCATAATGATCACACTGACTCATAAACTCTATCCTGTCTTTGGAATGTGCCCATTCCAGGGACATCACTGGGAGCCTGCAGGGAACAAAGTCTTGCTAGCAAGACAGACCTAGAAAGCAGGAGGCAAAGATGGATAGCACACAAGAGGCCTGACTGCAGCAAGCAGTCCCAAAGGTAGGACAAACAGCATATACCACTACCCGTTGACTCTCAGCACAGGACAGGGCTCTCGTGTACCTCCACATAGTTGGCAATGGCCCAGGACTGCTTCTATGAAAAGATCTTCCCTTGGAAATCACTTTAGATGAAAGAATACCTTCTTTGGCTTACTCCAGGGACTGTGTCCCCAGAGAGCTCCTTGCTCTTTCCTGACAAACAGCCTAGGATTACGCCTATTGCCAAGATCCTATGGGACAGCAGATGGATCATGAGCTTGATCAAATGAAGGTGGACAGATAAGAGGGCATTGGGATTCTCCCAGAGGTTCCAGAGCTGGATAAAGTTAGGTGACACTTGAAAACAGTTATTTGGTCTTATAGAATCCATAGATCAGAGTTAATTAAATAGGCTCTTTTCATTCTTAAGGCCAGCTTTGAGATTGAGAGTAACAGAGAATTAGCTTGTACAGAGGAGGCTTGTAATGTCCTCCTGTTTTGGGGGTCTCATGTCCATGCACAGATCATTGGAGCTGGCAGAGGCCTCAGAGCTTCAGCAGTCCAAACCCACATATTAATGGTCAGAACTAAAGCCTAGAGATAGGTTGGGTTGCACAGAACAAAGGCTTCTGCCTGCCAATCCAAAGCTCCTTTCTCATTATATGTAGGGACAGAAGGTTACTCTGGGCTAAGGATGAGGAGCTCTTCTGAAGCTACCCACTCTCCTGGGTGGGAAGGTCTTATCTATTTTCAGGGAAAGTCACACAAGAACTCAGCAGATGAAGCCAGATGTGGATCACAAGACAGTTCCTGATCCCACAGTCTCTGGGCTTTTGCACTGCACTTCTGACTTCTCAGGCAGCAGGATGTGCCCTAGGGGCAGCTATCTCAAACTCTCCAGGAGAAGAGCACATCAGCTGATCCAGCCTCAAGGTTTCTCAGTGCTCATCAGGGAAACACAGAGATGGGGAAGGATGGAAATTTCTCCAAAGGGGAAAGAGACACACTCTGAGTAAAATAGATTGAACATTCAGTTTTACCTTTGCACCTATTAAAAACATCACAAAATGTAGTGATGGACTTTAAAAAGGTATGAACCTACCAAGGAAAAGAGAAAGAGTGAAGACAACATAGACTGGAGATGTCAAGGATATGTTGGAAGAGAGGAAGGGAGGCAGACAAAGAGAGAGAGGGATAGAGCCAATTCAACAGGATTGCAAAGTCCAGGTCCACTCTGCCTGAGAGAAATCAATGGGAGAAAGGCAGGAAAGACTCCAGATCTGTTTTCCTCCCCCCTACCTCCACACTGTGGGAAAGAGGCCTGATTGGGGAGTCCAGGATGGCTGATTGATTGTGCATGAAGAAGTGAGATCTCCGATTTGCTCCTATCCTGAAAGGCTCTGGATTCCAGGACAGTAGGCTTAACTGAGAGCAGGGGTGAGACCCCAGGGTGAACAAAGAGGGCAAACTGGAATGTGTGTGAATGCTGAGATCTCAGACTTCCTCCTCATCAGGCTGCTAGGAGCCTGACATTTAACTCAGAAGAAGTAAACTGAAGGATTCATCTCCAGAAAAACTGAGTGATCTCAGACACCATGGGAACATGGGCATATGGGTGAGGAAGTATGACCAAGCCATTATGCTTCACAGTCATTCTATAGTGGAGGTCCACTAGTTAACAAGAAGGAGACAAAAACAACACGCAGCTTCTTCACTTACAATTTATTTACAAGGCCTCATCCTTAAAGGAAAAAAAAAAAAACCAACAACAAAACAAGAATCACCAAACATTTTGGGGAAGTTTCCAAAGTGCAATATAGAGATCAAAACAAAGTACTTCAGAGAAAATAAGACCTCAGAAGAAAATAGGCAAGGAGGAGGCATAAGAAAACTTGAATTTATATAATTTATACAACAGATTAATAGAACATACAGAATCCATGATGCAAATAGAGGTGTTATAAGAAAAGGAACAGTGTCAGGAAACACTTCTAATACCTATTAGGACTTCTTAGAAATTAAAAAAAAAATCCCTGTGATAAGAGAAGTTAAAAGTTCAATAGAATGCAAAGGTAAATTTGAGAAAATCTATTAAGAAGCAGAAAATAACTAGAAGTCCTAGCAACAGAAATCAGACAACAAAAAGAAATAAAAGGTATTCACATTGGCAAAGAAGTCAAACTCTCTCTCTCCATGACATGACACTTTATATAAAAAACCCAAAGACTCCACCCCCAAACTACTAGAACTCATGTAGCAATTCCGTAATGTGGCAGGATACAAAATCAATGTACAGAAATCAGTGGCTTTCTTATACACTAACAATGAAAATACAGAAAGGGAAACTAGAGAATTGATTCCATTTTTTATAGCACCAAGAACCACAAGATACCTGGGAATAAACCTAACCAAAGAGGTAAAAGATCTGTACTCAAGGAACTACAGAACACTCATGAAAGAAACTGAAGAAGACACAAAAAGATGGAAGACCATTCCATCCTTGTGGATCAGAAGAGTAAACTTTGTCAAAATGTCTATACCACCTAGAGCAATCTATACTTTCAACACCATCCTGATCAAAACCCCACTGGTATTTTTCAAAGTGCTAGAATAAACAGTCCTAAAACTTGTATGGAACCAGAAAAGACCCTGAATCACTAAGGAAATGTTGAAAAAGAAAAACAAAGCTGGGGGCATCACGTTGCCTGATTTCAAAGCTTTACTACAAAGCTGTGATCACCAAGACAGCATGGTGCTGGCACAAAAACAGACACATGGACCAGTGGAACAGAGAGCCCAGATATGGACTCTCCACTCTATAATCAAATGATCTTTGACAAAGTAGGAAAAAGTATACAGGGAAAAAAGACAGTCTCTTCAATAAATGGTGCTGGGAAAATTGGACAGCTATGTATGGAAGAATGAAACTTGACCATACTCTTACACCATACACAAAGATAAATTTGAAATGGATACCACCTCAACGTGAGGCAGGAATCCATCAAAGTCCTAGAGGAGAACAAAGGCAGTAACCTCATTGATATAGGCCACAGCAACTTCTTTCAAGACATGTCTCCAAAGGCAAAGGAAACAAAACAAAATTGAACTTTTGGGACTTCATCAAGATAAAAACTCCTGCACAGCAAAGGAAACAGTCAACAAAACAAAGAGGCAACCTACAGAATGGGAGAAGATATTTGGAAATGACACTACAGAAAAAGGGCTGATATCCAAGATCTATAAAGAACTTCTCAAACTCAACACACACAAAACAGATAATCATGTCAAAAAATGGGCAGAAGACATGAACAGACACTTCTCCAAAGAAGACATACAAATGGCTAACAGGCACATGAAAAAATGTTCATCATTAGCCATCAGGGAAATGCAAATCAAAACCACATTGAGATATCACCTTACACCAGTTAGAATGGCCAAAATCAACATGACAGGAAACAACAAACGTTGGAGAGGATGTGGAGAAGGGAAATCTCCTACACATTTGGTGGGAATGAAAGTTGGTGCAGCCAATTTGGAAAACAGTGTGGAGATTCCCTGCAATTGCACTACTGGGTATTTCCCCCAAAGATACAGATGTAGTGAAAAGAAGGGCCATCTCTACCCCAATGTTCATAGCAGCAATGGCCACAGTCACCAAACTGTGGAAAGAGCCCATATGCCCTTCAACAGATGAATGGATAAAGAAGATATGGTCCATATATACAATAGAATATTATGCCTCCATCAGAAAGGATGAATACCCAGATTTTGTATCAACATGGATGGGACTGGAGGAGATTATGCTGAGTGAAATAAGTCAAGCAGAGAAGGTCAATTAATATACGGTTTCACTTACTTGTGGAGCATAAGGAATAACACAGAGGACATTAGGAGAAGGAAAGGAAAAATGAATTGGGGGAAATCGGAGGGTGAGATGATGCATGAGAGACTGTGGACTCTGAGAAACAAACCGAGGGTTTTGGAGGGGATGAGGGTGTGGGGTTAGTTAAGCCTGGTGGTGGGTATTAGGGAGGGCATGTATTGCATGGAGCACTGGGTTTGGTGCATAAACAATGAATCTTGGAACACTGAAAAAATAAAATAAATTTTTTTTTAAAAAGCAGAAAATATAATAAAACTAAAGCATTGACTCAGAAATTTTAGCTTATGGTATTTGGAGTTCCAAAAAGAGAGAAAAGGAAAGGAATTATTTTCTTTTTAACTCAAAAATATCTCCCAAAATTTACCTTTCTGATTTAAAGAGTCCACCAAGTGTTCAGCACAAGAAATGAAAACAAAACACCAAGTTGTATTATCAATGCATTTCAGAATCACTGGAATAATGTTAAAAATTTCCAGAAACAAACAAACAAGCAAACAAACAAACAAACAGGTGTAAGTATTTGAAAATGAATAGGAGCAATGTCTTTATAATTCTAAGGGGAAATGATTCCCATCTTAGGATTTGGTACTCAAACTATCAGTCAAGTATAAGAGTGAAATAGAATTGTCTTAGACATTCAGTGTCTCAAAAGTATGCCTAGGGCAGCTATAGTGGTATGGATTCCAACAAAACCAGAGAATTAACCAAGAAAAAGGAAAATGATCCAACAAAGGAGGGAATCAAAGGGAATTCTCCAGACAACAGTGAGAAGAAACTCTAGGACAAAGGTTTGAGCAGCAGGTCTAAGGTGAAGCCATGTCCTATAGGAGCAAGCGAAGAGTGCGTACCAGCAGGTAGAGGTATCCAGAAAAGAAAAAAGGAAAGAAATTGATAGAATAGAAATGCATTTGAACATGTGGCAAATTTATGGAGAAGGTGTTTCCATATTCAATGAAGAGTCTCACAGTAGCAAAAGATACATGGTAAATTAGACAGAAAAAGAAGCAATGATTAACCCTGGGAAAAACAAAAAGTCATACAAGGAAGGAAACATAAACATACCACATTACAGAGCACATCAGTGAATAAATGTTTACATAATTACAATGTGAATGCAGTATTGATACAGCAAAATAAAAGTAATAGAAGAGACCTCATTCCTCATATTCAAAGGTGGGCACTTGGTGTTATAGACAACTAATGAATTGTTGAACACTACATCAAAACCTAATGATGTATTATATGTCAGCTAATAGAACACAAAAAAATGTTTGTAAGTATCTTTCTTGGAGCAGGGGTAGATTTACCTAGAGTCCACATTCTCTGTCTCTTTTGCCTATGAACTAATGCAGTGTGTGGGGGGTGAGGAATCTCTCACCAGGGTGGGCAACTCATTCTGGCTCTATGAAAATGATTTTCCTTAAAGTCTGAAAATCTGGTTAAAATTCTGACCAATGACCCCACCAGAATTTAAGTCATAGAGGCACAATTAAGGTCATCTGCACAACCTTCCTAATTGTTGAGGGAGTCATGCAGTGGAAACACATATATTTGGGGTGCAGTGGTAAAAAAAATCTGGACTCTAGATTCTGCTCCTCTAAGAATAAACTGCATGACTCTTTTTCCTTTTACTTCAGGCCCCAAAATGACTCCATTGCACTGGAGGAAAGCATTGAACGAAAAATGAGCAACAAGAAGTGGAAATAAATAAAGGTCTTGGAAGTATTAAAAGGAAAATTATGGAAACTGAAGGTAGTTATTGCATCTCAAAGACAAAAACAAACAAACAAACAAACAAACAAAAACCTTTGAGCAGCCAGACCAAACAATGATATAGCAAGAAAGAACTTCAGTCTTTTTTTTTCTTTTCAATAATTTTTTTCTTTTATTTCTTATTATGTTCATTTGGCCAACATATAGTACATCATTAGTTTTTGATGTAGTGTTCAATGATTCATTAGTTGAGTATAACACCCAGCTCATTACAACACGTGCTGTCCTTAATACCCATCACCCAGTTACCCCATCCCTCCACTCCCCTCTTTTCTGCAACCCTCAGTTTGTTTCCCAGAGTCCAGAGTCTCTCATGGTTTGTCTCCCTCTCTCTGATTTCCTCCCATTTAGTTTTCCCTCCATTCTCCTGTAGTCCTCCACTCTATTCTTTATATTCCACATATGAGTGAAACCATATGATAATTGTCTTTCTCTGCTTGACTTATTTCATTTAGCATAATCCCCTCCAGTTTCATCCATGTCTATCCAAATGGTGGATATTCATCCTTTCTGATGGTTAAGTAACATTCCATTGTACTTATGCACTACATCTTTTTTATCCATTCATCTGTTGAAGGGCATCTTGGCTCCTTCCACAGTTTGGCTATTATGGACATTGCTGCTATGAACATTGCGGTGCAGGTGCCCCTTCTTTTCACTATGTTTGTATCTTTGGGGTAAATACCTAGTAGTGCAATTGCTGGGTCCTAGGGTATCTCCATTTTAATGTCTTGAGGAATCTCCATACTGCTTTCCAGAGTGGCTGTGGCAGCTTGCATTTCCACCAACAGTATAAGGAGGTTCCCTTTTCTCCATATCCTCACCAACATTTGTTGTTTCCTGTCTTGTTAATTTTCACCATTCTGACTGCTGCAAGGTGGTATCTCAGTGTGGTTTTGATTTGTATTTCCCTAATAGCTAGTGATGTTGAACATTTTTTCATGTGTCTGTTAGCCATTCGTATGTCTTCTTTGGAGAAGAACTTCAGTCTTTTAATAGGTGTATATCTTGTGCAGCTTTTTAAAATGTTAATGAACTTTTTCTCCTTTTAAATGGATTTTACCTTTTAGAGCAGGTTTATGTTCACAGCCAAGTTGAGCAGAAAGTTTAACTCACAGTTCCCTTATTTCACTGGCCTTTCTCATTTTTTCATTTTACATTTCTCCTATGATATCTGCTTATTTGCCATCTGAGTATCTTTTCTAGTGAAGTGTCTATTCAGACTTGTGCTCAGTTTTCATTGCATTGTTTGACTTCTTATTGTTGAGTGTTGAGATTTTTTTAATATAGTTTGAGTACAAGTCCCTTGTGAAATAGTTGATTTGCCAATATAATTTTTTCTAAATCTATTGCTTTTTAAAATTTTCTTAATAAGTTCTTCAAAGACAAAAGTACTTAATTTTGATGGCACTCAATTTAAACAATTCTATCTTTTGTCTTTGTGCATTTGGAGTAACATCTAAGAACTTTGTCTAACCCAAGATCACAAAGATTTCTTCCTGTTATCTTTTAGAAAGTTTATAGTTTTAGGTTTTACATTAGGTCTATGATCCATTTTGAGTTAGATTTTGTATTCAGTGAGGTATGAATCAGAGATTTTTCTTTTTCTTTCTTTTTTTTTTTTTTTAGATTTTATTTATTCACTTGAGAGAGAAAGGGAGAGAAGGAGAACACAGGGGGAGAGGGAGAGGGAGAAGCAGTCTCCCCACTGTGCAGAGAGCCTGATGTGGGACTTGATCCCAGGACCTTGAGATCATGACCTGAGCTGAAGGCAGATGCTTAAATAACTGAGCCATCCAGACCCTTTCATTTTTCTTTTAATATATAGATATCCAATTATTCCAACAATATCTGCTGAAAAGAGCCTCTTTTCTTCACTGAATCACCTTTCATGAAAACCAATTGAATATATATATATATATATATATATATATATATATATACACATTTTTTTTTTTGCTTTATTCTGTTCCATTAATCTATTCCTCAATCTTGGCATCAATGCAACACTGTCTTGATTACTGTAGCTTTCTTAGAAGTGTTGATGTTAGGTAATGTCAGTCCTCCAGTCAGATCTTTTTTCAAAGTTTTTTCGCTATTTTAAGCCCTTGGTATTCTATATGAATTTAGAATCAGCTCGTAAATTCCTACAATAAGTCTACTAGAATTTTGATATGCATTATATGAGGTATGTAGATCAGTCTGAGGGAGCATTGTCCTCTTATCAATATTGCATTGCCCTATCCATGAACTAGGAGTATGTCTCTATTTACTCAGGTCTTCTTTAATTTCTCTCAGCAATGTATTCTTGTTTTCATCTTACAGCCTTGAAACTCTAAATAGTATTATTTACCATTATTATCATTTTAATTTCTGATTTTCATTGCTAGTATATAAAATAGAGTTGTATTTTGTATTTACCTTGTATCCCCAGACCTTGTTAAGCTCAATAGTTATGGTAGCTTTTCTTTATTTTTATTTTATTACAGATTCCATAGGATATTCTGCATAGAAAAATCATGTTGTCTGTTAATACAAGCAGGTTGTTTTCTTCCTTTCCAATCTGTAAGCCTTTATTTCTTTTCTCTTGCCTTATTGCACTGGCTGGGACTTCCTGTGTGATGCTGAATAGAAGTAGTGAAGTGGATACCCTTGCCTTGTTCCTGATCTTATGGGAAAAGCATTCAGTCTCTCTAGGTTTCGTGGAACTTCTCTTCCACTTCTAGTTCATGGTGAGATGGAGAGCTTTAAAAAAAAAAAAAGTCATGACTGGGAGTTAGGTTTACAAACCAGGACACTTAAAAAAGTGAAAGTGGGCACTGTTTATAATTATGCTCATGTCAACAGGTCTAAATGAAGGGATATAGGCATCCTATATATTCCTTCTTTCACAGCAGTATACATTTTAAGCTAATTCTGTAACTTTGGGCAGTAAAGCTAAAGGAAAAGTACTAGTTCCCCTAAAAACAATGTCAAGTAGTATCATTTAAGATCAGTTACACAGGGTGCATCTGTGCATGAGGGTTCATGGTAGCTTCTGCTATTATTTCCACTAATAATATTTATGTTATAAATATATATGTTATATTATATTTAATATATTATATTTATTATAATATTATTCCTACTACCATCTGTCTTCCTCTCTTTGCCATCAACATCATGTGTAATTGCAGAGCTTGCCTTCTTTAAAGACCCACAGGATCACAGAAGGGTTTTTGGATTCTTGTGGCTCAGCTGAGCCCAAACTGAAATTTTCAAATAACCCTGACCAAAGGCCTGAGCAGAACCAAAAGTAAATAAACACATGCTAACATACCATTGGGTGTGTTATGCGCATAGCTCACTTTATTCAACCCAAGACCCAGTGGTTCTCTTGAGAGCTGACACTGAGTGTGAGGAGTTTCTGAAAAAAGGAGGTGGGTATGCCTTCATCCATCTCTGACAGTATAGTGGACTAAATACTCTAAGCAGCTCCACTTTTGAAAATATAATATAGTAGCAAATATAATATATAAATATATATAATATAATACCAATGTTAATATATATTATTATATATAAGTATAATATATAAATATAAATATAATAGCAAGGCTCACTACTGAAAAAAAATCTTTTTTAAAAAATTTTTTAAAATTTCTTTTCAGTGTAACAGTATTCATTTTTTTTGCATCACACCCAGTGCTCCATGCAATACGTATCCTCCTTAATACCCACCACTTGGCTCCCCTAACCTCCCAACCCCCGCCCCTTCAAAACCCCTCAGGTTGTTTTTCAGAGTCCATAGTCTCTCATGGTTTGCCTCCCCTTCCAATTTCCCTCAACTCCCTTCTCCTCTCCATCTCCCCATGTCCTCCATGTTATTTGTTATGCTCCACAAATAAGTGAAACCATATGATAATTGACTCTCTCTGCTTGACTTATTTCACTCAGCATAATCTCTTCCAGTCCGGTCCATGTTGCTACAAAAGTTGGGTATTCATCCTTTCTGATGGAGGCATAATACTCCATAATGTATATGGACCACATCTTCCTTATCCATTCGACCGTGGAAGGGCATCTTGGTTCTTTCCACAGTTTGGCGGCCATGGCCATTGCTGCTATAAACATTGGGGTACAGATGGCCTTTCTTTTCACTACATCTGTATCTTTGGGGTAAATACCCAGTAGTGCAATTGCAGGGTCATAGGGAAGTTCTATCCTGCCACTTCTTTCAGTGGATTATATACTAGGGTTCAGGGAGATGATGTTCATGAACACACCGCATACTTCCCAGAGGTATATTTTATTCTTTCATGAGCCACTGAGGAAGAACAAAGTCACTTGACTCAAAATATAAACAGATGATAATGATCATGGTAATGATTACAATTATTTTGTAGGTAAAAATAAGCAGTAATTAAAAACATTGTAACAAGGCATTTCTAGCTGGCTAAGCAGGAAGAATATGTGACTCTTGATCTTGGGGTTGTGGGTTGAATCCCTACATTGGATGCAAAGATTATTTAAAAATATATGTTTTTTTTTTTTAAAGCATAAGTAACAATAACATGGAAGGAAGCAGGAAAGCTTCCTTCATGGAAGGAAGTTAATGTATGTGAAGTCTCTCTTTCTGTCAGAAAGAGAAGTAGGGTGATTAGATTTTCCTAAAAATAATATATATAATGTTAAATATAATGTTTAAAATTTTAAAGGTAACTAGTAAAATAAGAAAATGTAGAGGTAGGGGAAGATCCAGTTTCTGTGCAGTCTAAAAGTTACACAATTTTACAAAATAAAATCACCAAAACAAGGTGAGGAACAAAAGTGAGTATTTAAGTGGGGGCCTATCCAAACAAGGCATTCTAAAGCTTAAATTTCATTAGCTTTTAAGTGAATCCATCCCTGTTAGGAAAAATTGATAACAGGAAAAAAAATTCAACTTGACAGCAGAAAAGAAACAGAAATAAAAAACGTTGGGAGTAACAAACAATATGGTAGACATATACTTAAAAATATAGTGGTCACAGTGTTAAATTTATTTATCGAAAATGTCTGCCAGATCTTTATATACATAAAATAAATACATGTATGTTTGTGAGTATGTATAAGTGTATGTTGTGTATGTGTGTGTGTATGGTTTTAATATTAGCTACATTGATATATAAGAACCTAGGGAAAAAAGTCACAAAATCATTAATAATATTACTATCCAAATATAATCATTATAACATTTCAGTATTCATTCAAGTGACTTTGATTAATATATTTATTATATAGAATTAAAAACAGATTGTATGTGCTTTATCTAGACTGCCTTTTTTTTTTTTTTTGCTCAGCAGTTCTTGGTGGTTTTTTTTTTTTGGTCACCTACATATTTATTTATTTATCTATTTTTTATTATTATGTTCAGTTAGCCAACATATAGTACATCATTAATTTTTGATGTAGTGTTCAATGATACATTAGTTGCATATAACACCCAGTGCTCATCACAACACGTACCCTCCTTAACACCCATCACTCAGTTACCCTATCCCTCTGCCTCCCCCTCCTTTCTGTAACCCTCAGTTTGTTTCCCAGAATCTAGAGTCTCTCATGGTTTGCCTCCCTCTCTGATTTCTTCCCATTCAGATTTCCCTCCCTTCTCCTATGGTCCTCCACTCTATTCCTTATATACTACATATGAGTGAAACCATATGATAATTGCTTTCTCTGCTTGACTTATTTCATTTAGCATAATCCCCTCCAGTTTCATCCATGTTGCTGCAAATGATAGGTGCTCATCTTTTCTGATGCCCGAGTAACATTCCATTGTACTTATGCACCACATCTTTTTTATCCATTCATCTGTTTAAGGGCATCTTGGCTCCTTCCACAGTTTGGCTATTGTGGACATTGCTGCTGTGAACATTGGGGTGCAGATGCCCCTTCTGTATCTTAGGGGTAAATACCTAGTAGTGCAATTACTGGGTCATAGGGTAGCTCTATTTTTAATGTCTTGAGGAATCTCCATATTGTTTTCCAGAGTAGCTGTAGCAGCTTGCATTCCTACCAATAGTGTAAGAAGGTTCTCTTTTCTCCATATCCTCACCAACATTTGTTGTTTCTTATCTTGTTAATTTTTGCCACTCTAACTGCTGCAAAGTGGTATCTTAATGTGGTTTTGATTCTTATTTCCCTGATCGTTAGTGATGTTGCACAGTTTTTCATGTGTCTGTTACCCACTCATATGTCTTCTTTGGAGAAGTGTCTGTTCATGTCTTCTGCCCACTTCTTGACTGGGTTATTTTCTTTGGGGGGGGGGTTGTTTAGTTTGATGAATCCTTTATCTGATTTTCAAATATCTTCTCCCATTCTGGAGGCTGCCTTTTAGTTTTGTTGACCATTTCTTTTGCTGTACAGAAGCTTTTTATCTTGATGAAGTCCGATAGTTCAATTTTGGTTTTGTTTTCCTTGTCCTTGGAGATGTGTCTAGCAGGAAGTTGCTGTGGCCAAGGTCAAAGAGGTTGCTGCCTGTATTCTCCTCTAGGAGTTTGATGGAGTCTTTTCTCACAGTTAGGTCTTTCATCCATTTTGAGTTTATTTTTGTGTAGGATGTAAAAAAGCCATCCAATTAGATTCTCCTGTATGTGGCTGTCCAATTTTCTCAGCATCATTTGTTGAGGAGACTGTCATTTTTCCATTGGATATTCTTTCTTGATTTGTCAAAGATTACTTGGCCATAGAGTTGAGGGTCCATCTCTGGGTTCTATTCTCTTCCATAGATCTCTGTGTCTCTTTTTGTGCCAGCACCATGCTGTCTTGTAATATAGCTTGAAGACATTGTGATTCTCTCAGCTTTGGGTTTCTTTTTCAACATTCCCATTGCTATCCAGGGTCTTTTGTGGTCCCATGCAAATTTTAGGATTGTTTGTTCCAACTCTGTGAAAAATTACAGTGGTATTTTGATAGGGATTGCATTGAAAGTGTAGTTTGCTCTGGGTAATATATATATATTTTAACAATGTTTTAACTATGTTTATTATTCCAATCCATGAGCATGGAATGTATTTCTTTTTTTTTTAATTTTTTTAAAATTTCTTTTCAGTGTAACAGAATTCATAGTTTTACACCACACCCAGTGCTCCATGCAATGCGTGCCCTCCACAATACCCACCACCAGGCTCCCCCAAACTCCCAACCCCCTCCCCTTCAAAACCCTCAGGTTATTTTTCAGAGTCCATAGTCAGTCTCTCATGGTTCATCTCCCCCCCAATTTCCCTCAACTTTCATTGATACGTTCTACTATATCTCTAGTTTTATATCTCTAGTTTCTATCTCATTCATCTCTGCTCTAACCTTGATTATTTCCCTTCTTGTGCGTGGAGTTGGTTTAATTTGTTTAATTTGTTGTTGATTCTCCAGTTCTTTAAGGTGTAGAGACAGCTGTTGTATTCTGGATTTTTCAATTTTTTTGAGGGACGCTTGGATGGCTATGTATTTCCCCCTTAGGACCGCCTTTGCTGTATCCCATAGGTTTTGGACCGACGTGTCTTCATTCTCATTGGTTTCCATGAATTGTTTAAGTTCTTTTTTGATCTCCTCGTTGATCCACGCATTCTTAAGCAAGGTGGTCTTTAGCTTCCAGGTGTTTGAATACCTTCCAAACTTTTCCTTGTGGTTAAGCTCCAGTTTCAAAGCATTGTGATCTGAGAATATGCAGGGAATAATCTCAATCTTTTGGTATCGGCTGAATCCTGATTTGTGACCCAGTATGTGGTCTATTCTGGAGAAGGTTCCATGTGCACTTGAGAAGAATGAGTATTCTGTTGTTTTAGGGTGGAATGTTCTGTATATCTCTACGAGGTCCATCTGGTCCAATGTGTCATTCAATGCTTTTGTTTCTTTATTGATTTTCTGCATGGATGATCTGTCTATTACTGAGAGAGGCGTGTTAAGATCTCCTACTATCAATGTATTCATATCAATATGACTCTTTATCTTGATTAATAGTTTTCTTATGTAATTGGCTGCTCCCATATTGGGGGCATAGATAT
>PISX010022755.1:0-31077 GCA_004024625.1 Mellivora capensis
AAAAGACTCCACCCCCAAACTACTAGAACTCATACAGCAATTCAGTAACGTGGCAGGGTATAAAGTCAATGTACAGAAATCAGTGGCTTTCTTATACACTAACAATGAAAATACAGAAAGGGAAATTAGAGAATCGATTCCATTTACTATAGCACCAAGAACCATAAGATACCTGGGAATAAACCTAACCAAAGAGGTATTCATTTAATATAGACCAAATTTGCATATCAGGACATGCTCCCTTTCCAGCACAGGGGTAGAAAGTCTGTTTAAAAATAATGTCAAATTGAGGCAGGTACATTCTAAAACAAGGGAAAAAAGAGAAGAAAAAGAAACACTGCTTCACTGCTTTCCATACTCTAGAATATCACCCACCCATCTATCTTTCTATTTTTGAGCAAATCAAGCATCTGCTTTATTGGGTCTGCACCGGCAGTAAGTTGACAACTGACAATTTTCAGGCAGTCTTCAGTCTTCAAGGCTCACCATGGGGTGACTGCCTATTTCTTCCCATCCCCTCTCCTACCTCTGGGACTGAGTCTCTCCTTTCCTCCTCCTACCACTACAAGATCCCCCAGCTTTGGCTGCCAGGCTCTCAGGGGAACATACAGCCCAGAGGCCCCAAGGTTTCTTGGGGAGTTGAGCCTTAATGTCCAAATGATCTCCAGTCCCATCAGGTCTCTCAAAGTAGCTAAAAAATGGATTAAATAGAATTTGGAGGCCTTGTCTGGAAGACTATCTACTAGTGAAAGCCTTTGATTGCCAATAACACTTAGAACAGAGCCTTTTTCATATATTACAGGCAATCATTTGCACCTACGTTAGTGTGGGACCTTACTAATGTGGAAGAGGCCTGTAAATGAACCAGATGAATCAAGTAAAATATGTGCATTAAAATTGCTACATATTAATATTAAAATATAATAGGGTAAGCTACAAATGAGCAAAAATATTTTGGAATACCCACTCCCCATTTACCAGCAGATATTTGATAATAGCCTGGGTACTCTAATAGCTTGAATGCCAAGATACCTGCATTTATATTTTCTTTTTCTTAAAAAAAATTTTTTTAGTCTATTTTTTACTATCCTTGTTCCTCCCTGGTAGGCCTGAAAGAAAAGCATCCTCCCTCTAGTATATAAACATTAAGCAACTCTGGGTCTAGCAAAGTATGATGCCAATCTTAATTTTACAAATTATTTATCATCAATAAAAAAGAGATTAGGTCTTAAGGAAATGTATATCCCCAGTCCCTAATCCCATTGTACAGAATTTATTTTGTGTGAGCCTGGATCAAACACGTAAATGTGATGTTTTAAGGTATCACATTGCTTTTCCCATGGAGCTCCTTAATGTCCCCAGTACAACTCTTTGCCTTTTTGAGGCCATACAAATTGCTGGGATACAAATTCTGGCCTCCCAACACTGGGAGACTCATGAACTTTTTCATCACTTTTTGTTATGATTTTGGAATCCCAGAAATTTGTCTCTGTCTCTAGTCATGTCAATACTTTCATCAATCTTATCATGATTGTGTTTACCTATATGTATATGATGCTACTGATAACCACCACCTCCTTCTTGAATTCCTACTGACTTGGTGTTCCAAGGTCCTGCCCCTGGAGTAGCCAGGTCAGCTCCTTGCTCTCAGTTCCCTTGACCTAAGTAAATTCAGTGACAATGAAAGCAGCATGACTCCAGGTTCACCAGAAAATCTCCCTGTGAGCCACCTTCTTAGATCTGTCTTCCTAGATTCATTGTCTTGGCTTAGCCAAGCCTCTAGAGGAGCTGTTTGTTTAGACTTAAAAGATACAGAGCAGCGCAGATGTGAAATCTATGAAACATGCACCAAGAAGCAAAGACTTGGTATCATTAACACAAGACTCTCCCCCATTATTAGTTCATCCTTCCTCTAAACACACAGAAACCTCTTGTGAGCATCACTGACTGTTGCTTTCCCTCCTTCTCCACTGTGAGACATGGTTCTTCCTCTTCAGTCTCTGCCCAATGCAAGGCAAACAAATACTGTTTTGAGAGGATTCTAACCCCTAATTTATGATCCACTTTCACATTCTTTTTTTAAAGATTTTATTTATTTATTTGACAGACAGAGACCACAAGTAGGCAGAGAGGCAGGCAGAGGGAAAGGAGGAAGCAGGCTTCCTGCTGAGCAGAGAGCCTGAGGCAGGTCTCAATCCTAGGACCCTAGGATTATGACCTGAGCCGAAGGCAGAGGCTTTAACCCACTGAGCCACCCAGGTGCCCCATCCACTTTCACATTGTATAAGTTTCTTTCTCACTCCAAAATGAAAACATTATGTAGATGAGTGAGAATCTCTCTCTTTTTAGATTATTTATTTATTTATTTATTTGAGAGAGAGAGAGATGGGGAGAGAGAGCATGAGCGGGTTGCGGTCAGGGAAAGAAGGAGAAGCAGACTCCCCACACATCAGGGAGCCCCATGTGGGGCTCCATCCCTGGACCCTGGGATCATGACCTGAGCTGAAGGCAGATGCCTAACTAACTGAGCCACCCAGGTGCCCTGAGTGAGACTATCTTAATAAAAGTCCATAAAATAATAAGCATGTAAGTGTGTTAAATCAACATAATGAGGCATCAAGCAGTATGTATGTTTCAGTCCTTTTCCTTAATAAACCAATCCCTGCCTCCCATTTTGATGGAAAGGCATGAGTAGACACTTGCTCAAAGGAAATTATATTTCATTCAATAATATTATTACTTTATGTCACTAACAGGACAGGAAATTCAATCCCTGAGTACAAAGAGTGAGGGGGAGAGAGTGATGCAGGGAAGGACAAGAAGAAATACAAGCTGAAGGTTAATCATGATGCCCAGGACTTAGAGATGGGATGTGAAAAGACAAAGCATTTCTACTCAGGCATGCAAGATGAACCTGCACAAGCTGTGCAAAGAAGTAGTAACTTCTAACAGTTTGTCAGTGAGAAGAAGGAAACAGAAGCATTCTCTTCAGTTCTCACAGAGACTATCCACCGCCCCCTTCACTCTCTAGATGCATGTACTTCCACGCTACAGAGCACTCCTTCTGGGATCTCTATTTATCTGCTTGGATTTCTCCTATCAAATATCTCCCATGGTCAAAGTTGACACCACGCGTAATTAACTCCCCGCGACTTACATCGCAACACCCAGCCCTTTCCCTTTGGCCTCCTCTCACAAAGTTAGATCCCACTCTCTGAAGTATGCTGCACTGTTAAATATGAGTTTGGAGATAACCAGATCTGTAGTCTCAAAACAGGTGTCAAAGAATTTGTTTATTTATGCAGTAAAAATATTCCATCTAGAGGAGAAACTGTATTTCAAGCCATCCGCTAATTAAACTTGGATTAATTCATTGCTAACCCTACATCTTATGCATAGGTCAAACAAGTGGATAGAAAGAGAATGTGATGAAAATCACCACCCCTTCACTCCAGCTTCCCACATCTTTGCAATTTGGGTTGGGAGGGAGAAGAGAGGGAAATTTAGGAACTTCCGCAAGCTGATGACAAATTATTTATTACATACCTAGGAACCAGAGAAATTACCACCAGATGGTTTGATGAACCCATTAAGTCTACTTTAGGATGCTTCCCATTTTACAGATGAGAATCCTGAGTGAAATAACTTGTCAAAGTCCCAACATCTAGTGGCAGTCAGGATGAGCCCATGTTAGTTCCTCCCAGGCCAGTGGTATTAAAAACCACCCCCAAGTGATTTCTGTAATGTAAAATAGCCATTCCTACAGAGTGTGTTGTGTTTCTGACTGCTTCAAAATCTGTCCTGCTCCTGAGGAATAAATTCTCTTCACAGCTGTGGCTCACAGAAAACGAGAATAGTTTGGAACAGAATATCCTTCTCATTTATTATGTACTTGGAAAACAACTCGACAATGTCATGAAATTATCTGTGATTCATTTAGACCACATCACTTTAGCACTTGTGGAGTTAGTGCATTCTTCTTTGTCATGTCTTTGCTTGAACACGTAGTCATTGCAGTCATCACAGGGGCAAGTGAATGTGATCTACCTTCTATTATGCCCTTGGTACAACTAATACATCGTCAGATTTCAGAAGTTTTGAGTTTGACAGCCCATGTCAAAGCTTAAATTAAACCTGTTTCTGGAGATGAATGCCATTTTCAGCTTGTGAAAGGCAACATACACTGTTCTTTCCCCTGATGTGTTTCAGGCACTTGCAGAGGCTTTTTCTTTTTGGTCATGGGCCTGAATTGCCTTTATAACTTCAATCAAATATTATTTATTATTTGTCCATAGATTTCTAGTTCCATATCAGGTTTTCCTTCATATAAACCCATGCTACAGAAATGGATGAGAGGCTGAAAAAGTAAAAGCCACCACCACCAAGGTCATGTCTGGAGCAAAGGGCAGCTGATGAGGCATCATTGCAGGAGATGTCACAATGACACAGTCTCATGCGGACACACACCATGCCTTGGCTCTCAGCCAAGCCCCAGGGCCATGGACCCTAAAACTGACCCCTGTAAGTTTCTTCTTGGACCTAGGAGTTGCAGAATTTGACATAGCCTCATTTAAGTCATACTCACCTGCTTCTTAACCCAAGAATAATGAGTTCATGAAGATGTCAGAGAGATAAGAACAAATTGGTTATTTTCTCTTTATTTTTTGTTATCTTAGTTGCCCCCCAAATAGCTTTACTAACCTTATGGCCTTCTACGGATCTTTAAGTGCTACATGTACACAAAGGATAGCGGTAGAAATATGAAGTGGAAGAAAGATCAGAGAGCCAAGATAAGGTATACACCATTCTGATCAGGTACAAACTTCAGGACAAAGAGAAGCATCGATTGCCACAGTCTTGAGATGAACAATTTGAACCTTCAGCACTTTTATTTATGCTTTATGCAATTTCTCTCTTGTTACTCTCTCTACAATCCCCCTGCTCATGTAAGAAGTTCCAAGAGTTGCCCTAGGCCCATGTTTCTCAAACTTTAAAGCGCATACAACTGACCTTGGGATCCTGTTAGAAAGTAGAATCTGAAAAGAAGTGAAATTAAAAAAAAAAAAGAAAGAAAACAGAGTGGTAAGAGCGCAGTAGGCAAGGGGAAGAGTAGTGGAAGATAAGCCAAGAGCATCCAGATCATACAGATTTGTAGGCCTTGTCAAGGATCTTGGGCTTCATCCCAAGTGTGACTAATACTGTTGATCAAAAGTAGAAAAATGGGCTAGTAAATAAGGTTATAGCATCACCACAGACGACCCATCATTGATTTCCAACGTGTGTTCTAAACACTTATCTGTGGAATAGATGTTTTGTTGTATATTTTTTAAGTTTCATATTAAAATTAATTTGAAGAAAAAAAAAAGAAAGTAGAATCTGATTTAGTAATCTAGAGTGGGACCTGAGAGGCTGCTCAAGCTACCAGATGACGCTGATGCTGCTGGTCCACAGACCTCAGACCACTCCTTGAACAATGAGACAGAGGACAAGATCCTGGGAAGAGGGAAGATACTTTACCCACTGCTGTATCTACTTTCCTGCTCACCGCCCCGCCACCAAGCCCCAATACCAACAAATAGCTCAGTTAGTATTTGTTATCTCATTAGCCAAAGGCAGACATTGCTCACCACCCTCTTCTACCATGACCATTTTTCATGACCATAACTGCTTATTGCATCTGTCCAGCTGGCTGTCAAGTCTCACCAGTTCTGCTGCTTACATCTCTCTCACATGTCCCTCCTTTGCCTTTATACTACATAAGCGTTTCCTGGCTGGCCTTCCTCCCTCTATCCTCTCTGCCCCCTAATCCATGTTTTCCATTTCTGCCAGGATGATAATCTGGAAACAGGAATCCCATTGCTTTGAAGAAAAAAGTCTAACACCTCCCCAAAAGTATACAAGCCCCCTTCCCTTCTGACTGATGTTCAAACTTCCAAATTAATAACATATCACTTCCTCACACAAATCTCAGACTCCTGCCAAAGCAGCCATAGCTCTCAGAAGAGACTATAGTCTTTCACCCTCCTGCCTTGTACATGATTTATTTTCTCTCTGGAAGGCTCTTTTTCTCCCCATCCCTTCTTTTCATGTGGAACATCTTCTTCGAACCCAGCTCAAATGTCATCTGCTCTTTGGGGCTTTTCTGAATCTCCTTCTGTTCTCAGACATGGTTGTGCCAAACCCTTTCTGCCCTTTGAGTGCACGTATTATGTTTCATTAGATTCCATTGCACAGCTGTCTAACCACACTAAAACTGGGATTCCTCAAGATAGAAACTGTGCCTTATTCATCTTTTCCCCACTAATGTATAGAACAGTGCCTGATGTGTAGTAGGTGTTCAATAAATTCTTGCTGGTTGAAGAAATGGGGGGTAAAACAACTGTAGAAGCACGCACTGAAAATTTGCACAGCTAGGTGCTGATGGCATAGAGAAACCTGCTTTCCCTACCACTCTTCCCTATGAAATTTCCTCTCATGGCACTTCACCTGGCCTCCAGTGTGGGAAAACTCCACTAGTAGGGAGCAGAAGAAATACAAAAAAGAATTAGTTGATGGAACCCAAGAAGCCCTAGTTTTTGCCTGAATATTTGGGTTTCACTTGGAAATATCAGGGAGGAACAGTTTTAAAGATGTCATACCAAAATCTTTTCAGGAGATGAAATCTAATAATAAACACATATTAAAAACTAAAAGGGAAATATTTTTTTCTTTGTGTCTTTCTTTCTTTCTTTCTTCCTTTCTTTTTGTTTGCTGGGCACGATGTCTGAATGTTCACATGGGATGTGGGAGGCATTTCACAGGACTTTCTTATGACTAATGAGTATGTTCTCCTCTTGGAAAGGCATGGTGTGTGTGGAGTGGGTTCAGGCTCCTCCAAAATCCTCATTTATCAGTTGGATATCAACTCCCACCTTCCTGATGGAGCTTCCCCCTATCTTTGGGCTCAATAGACCTGAGAGCATGCCTAGTACATAAACACAGCTCATTCCCCTGTGGATCTGTTATGGATTCCTGCAGGAGGGGTCTCTATACTCAGTGCCTGGCGGGATTTATTTTCCTATAGGATATGTGCTGAATGAAAGATTGCCTTGACTAGTCCTTGCACTTATTCGGGTATTCCTACTTGCCCCCTCCCTTTCTGTAATCCAAACAAAAACACATTTTCTGATTCTCTATCCAATCAAGATGACTTAGGAATGGTCTTTCTAGTGTCATTTTGTTGATGAAGAAACTGAAAAACAAGAGAAAGGGAGGACCTGAGTGAGGTAACTCTAGATGATGACAGGAGTTAGGATTACATTTCCTGAGTGCTGGGCCAGTTTGATCTCTAACATGGAGTACCCGACTGTTGATTGTACTTAATAATCTTCATGGGCTTTTGAGTCAAAAAACCCAGACATATCAATGTCTAGTTCTTTCTGATAAGCCAAGGAGCCCAGGATTGCCACCTATAAAACTGGTAGAGCAATAATTAGTACTCCCACAAGGTTACTGTGAGAAACAGATTCTTTATAAAAAAAGGAAGTATTCTATAAAGACTGAGACATATGAGATAATATATATTGGTCTCTGCCCCCAATTCCTGGCACAGAGTTCCTAAAACGCTTATAATTTCCTAAGTGATAAGAACATTAGGGTCATCTCTTATTCTAATATTTGTCTTTGACCTGGTCTCTAACATAAGATCCCTGAAACTCTTTTCAGTTCCTAAGTGATAAGAACACTAAGACCATCTTTTGTTCTAATGAGGTGACTCTGGGAGGGCTCTTAGATAGCTCCTAGATGCAGGCTTGGACCTAGAAAGATGAAGCCATGATTAGAAGTTTGGAATTTTCAGTCCCATACCCCACCATTCTCAAGAGAGTAAGGAGGAGCTAAAAATGGAACCAATGATCTACACAATTAGCCTCCATAAAAATTTCAAAACTACGGGGTACAGAGAGCTTTCAGGTTGGTGAACACATCCACACTATGAGGGTGACATACCCCAACTCCATGGGGACAGAAGCTCCTGTGATCAGGACTCTCCCAAATTTCACCCCTATGTATACACTCTGTGACTATACATCTGTATCCTCTAGCATATCCTTTAATAAATGAGTAAATGTAAGTAAGTGTTTCTCTGAGATCTGTGAGTCAGTCTAGCAAATTAATTGAACCCAAGTTAGAGGATGATGGAACCCTCATTCTATAGCTGGTTGCTCAGAAGCACAAGTGACAACCTGAACTTGTGACTGGCTTTTCAAGTGAAACCAGGAGGTAGTCCTGTGGGATGAGCCCTTCTTGTGAGATCTGATATTATCTTCAGATAGAGAGTGTCCAAACTGAATTAAATTGTAAGACACCAGCTTGTGTCACAGAGAATTTATTGGCATGGGCAAAAGCCTCCTCACATTTGGTGACCAGAAATGTTAGAAGTTTTCTATGTGACTAGTAAAGGAGATATAGAAGGAACACACATAGGGAAGAATTAGGTTTTCCCCTATATAGGAAGAAAACGGCAGTTTCTTCCTTTACAAACATTAATTATTGCTACTTCTTTCTAATAATGAGTTAGCCAATTACTTTTGCATACAGAATTTAATAGAATTGTATGCCACAAAGTTAAGACAAACTAATTTTAGAAGTACTACAAACTTTAAAAGTACACATGTAAACTATACAAGATGAAGCAATTTCTTTGAGCTGTAAATTTGTCTTTAGTATCTCACTTTTGCAGCTGGCCATGTCCCAACAGACTTCTTCATTAGTCTTGAGTACATTGAATCCGTTTTAAGAATTAGCCAGGATGTTCCAATCACTGGGCCCCATCATTTTACCCTCAGCCACTCTTTCCCTTTGGGACATCCAGTGCCAAGCAGAGATCTAAGACTATATTAGACTAATGTCTCATGGGACTTCACCAGCAGGTTCTCCTGAAGATCCAGCCATCCAACAGAAGTTTAAGGACTGACTATAATAATGATAACTAACACTTGTACAGACTCAGCTAACAAAGCTGTTACCTGTACAGTCTGCAGAGGCAGGGAGCTTTTTTTTTTCCATTTAGAAGTGGAGGCTCACTGATGTAAAGTGACTTTTCTCAGGTAACCTAGTGGCAAATTCTGATACTAAATACAAGGTATTTCCTGCTTCTGCACACTGTTGTCTCTATAAATTCCTAATGTTGAAAGGAGTCTTTATATCTTCTAGAAGCAGTATACAACATATGGATACAAATAAGGGCAGAGAGAAGGTCTGCCGCTCAGATTTCTGGAGTCCATACATTTGGTGACAATCTTTACATGGTATGTATTTATATGATATGTAGGCTGTTAGCATCAATGGTGAATCACAACAGTAACATGAAAGATGTTAAGGACAGTTTTCCATACATTTGTTTTTACCTGAATATACATAGCTTTCCCTGCTGGTGATGAGTTAGCATGAAGGAAGGAGGAAAGGTATGCCTTGGTATTTCTATCAGTCTCCATGGGGACAGGCTCAAAGTCAGAAGCTGATGGTGGGAAGCAAAAAGTATTCTGTCTGTGAATGCCTATGAATCTCACTCTATTCACCAGATGTGGGCAGAGACAGCTATGGGGTTTAGACACATTTAGTGATAATGCTTTCCAGCTGCTGCCCAGATGGGGCTTGGATTCAATCTCCAATAACATCTTTGCTTCCCTCTCATTGCATCCATGTACCCCAGGGTTGGCATAGAAAAGCACTCATGATCTTTTATCATTCAGACATCTGGTGCAAAAAGAATTTTTCCTTGGGCTACTTGAAAACTCACAAACATGATTTGGCTGACCTCAAGCAGTTAGAGCTCAAGTGCATAAAAGTGTGAGAAGTTGACAGGAGGTCAGAAGCACCCTGGCTTACACACTGCATCTCACAGCCACCTGGTTCTTTCAGCTGCTGGCGTTTGCCATTTCCTCTCCCAGGGCCCTTACCCTTTGGGATACTCATAAGGCCAGAAAACAGAGTAGGAAGCCTCACTCAGGATCACAACCCCCTGAGGCCTGTTAGCATCTAGATCCACATGACCTTGACTGTCCCTCTACACACCCAGGCTCCAGAAACACACATCTGGACTTCTCCTTGATAAACACCCTCTAGTTTGTCTGACCCAAATGCAAAATCACTCTGTCCATGTTCTTCCTGATCTTTTCAGACACGCCCTGTGTTTGAAGATTTCTCTGCCCTATCTAGGAGCAGCAGGCCTGGCCCAGTGCAAAATGAAAATGCAGGAACCCCTATTCCATAAGCAGGGGGACGTGTCATTCAAAGTATTTAAATACAGAACATTTTCTTTCTTGCATGGCCTTGCTTTGTTATTGTGTTTTCTATTTGATATGTAATGTCATTCTTTTTTTTAAATTTATTTTTATTTCTTTTCAGTGTAACAGTATTCAATGTCATTCTAAGTAAAGAAAAATTAAAAATTTAAATTGCTAGCTTTGATTTTTACCATTTGTCTTTATATTGTGCAATGCCAGCTTTAAATGCAAATGCAAGCACATTTAACTCATATGTGGAGTCACCAACATTAAGCTATTTGTATATCATGAAAGCATATGTATTTTGCTCTCACCAGAGGAGTGGGAAAACTGCATAAAATAAAATCCACTGTTTTCCTTTCACTTGTTTATACATGCACATACTACTACATAAACTCTGTACCACTGGTTTACTGATAAAAAACGAAGGCTGACACAATACAAGACTGCGAGTTGCCCTCTCCCTCCCTCTCCTTCTGTGTCATCTCTTTCAGCATAAGTGGTTGGCTAGTGCCAAGAGGTCCAGGAATAAGAAAGAATATGACACAGATCTTTGGTCGTTTGTGTTTCTTAGGACACTACTGCCTTCTTTCTATGTTCACAGCAAATTCTGGTTAGAATGGAAAGCATGACTTACCAGGATTGTCAGTCCTTCCACTTACTCAATCATAGATGTTAACATGCATACTTGATACTTGCTTTGAGCCTCATTGATCTCACATGCACTCTGTGATCACGGGTCCCTGTGCTCATGGGCTATCCTGCGCTCATGGAATCTTATGTTCATGGGTACCCTGTGGTTATTGTGTCCCGCGCTCGTGCAGCACACTGTGCTCAATGGTGTCGTGTGACACCGTTTACTCATGAAACGCCCTATTCTCATGGGCGTCCTGTGTTTAAGGGCACCCTGGGCATCTTGTGCTCATGGGACCTGGTAAGCGTTATATGCAGATGAGGGAAGTAACTGAGGACATGTATATTGCACATAGCTCCTCCTTTAGGTGCGTTTCCATTGCTCCATTGTTCTTCACTTGCAAAACAAATGCATCTTCACATTTTGATACATTCTCTTACTGTTGCACAGTTTTAACCTGTGTGATGTCCTATAACTCTGACCTGTGCAGGTATCCCAGGGCCCTAGCTCCATGACTCTCCAGATATTTTGTTATTCCTCCTTACGCAGACCTCTAGCCACCCACCACTGGTGTTGACAAGGGAATCAAAAACAAGCAGTTTCTAGGAAGCCACTTGGCAAATTTATTCCTGAGTTTGAACATTCTACTGTGCAACCTGTGTTGTCATTTCTAAAAATGGCTACTATAAAATCTAATCACTGCCTCTGTGACTGCCCCTCCTTCTATTATTTACTAAAATAAACAACAAGCGATGGTTTTTCACATTTCCTAGTGTAACAGATGGCACCACTGGGACAAAGACAGGATAAAATCTAGTAAGTGGCAATAACCATTATGAATCAAGCAGAAGAATTTAAGATTTAGCTTTGCCACTAATGATGCAAGTAGCTTAGCCTCCAGAACCTTCGTTTTTCTCCTCCATAAAATGAATCACTCACCTCAAATATTATTTTAAGACTCCAATGAAGTAATGATTACAAAAGTATTTTGCAAACTCTAAAACAGCATACAGTTTGTGAGATAATATTATTATAATAATTGTGATCTTAGAAATAAAAAATAAATCTTTAACACTAAATTGAGAAGTGAAGTCTCTACTCCTAAAAGTACATTGTTCAAAGAACACAAGAAGAAAGTCACCTCCTCTGATCCTGGCATCCCCCCTCACTCCTAGTTTCCATACTCCCAGACAAAGAGAGGGAAAAAGATAGGAACATTGGAGGTGAATGACAACTAGATGGAGTGGGCACACCTAGACACTCGGCTATAAGTTGGTTAATTAAGAGCATGTCTTCTCTGCTTAATACTGAGCTCCACAAATGGACACTTTGTTTTGCTCTTTGCTGTATCCTTAGAGACCAGCACCATGCCGGGCATGTAGTAAGTGTTCAGCAAAGATTTTTGGAATGAAAGCATAAATGAAGGAGTAAGTGAAAGAATGACAGCATGAATGCATGGCTGAGAGACAGATGAGGAGAGGAGAGCAAAATGTTTAGAGACAGACAGGGTGAAGCTAAACTCATCCTCTAACTTCTAATTTTCATCCCAACTGCTTATTTATCCAGATGACAAGGCAAGCCTGTTTCAGCCTCTTTTAGCCTTCTCCTTAACCTTCTGTTAAAGATTAATAATAGCACACTTCCCTTCTGTCACATCAAAGGAAAGAATGAGATTTCAGAAGAACATGGTCAACAGATAAGTCTGGGGAATACTTTAGGATCAGTCCTTAGTATTCTGTGTTTTTAAAGAATAGCTTTATGCCTAATCATGATGGTTTGGTCAATTTCTTACCACATGTGGCATTTTCTACAGGAGAATGATCCCATAAGTATAAACAGCCAGAACCATTAACTGAACGTGACACATGGGCTACATGATTTTTTTTTCCTGCAATGCAATGAAAGCTCTTTTATAAGATGCAGGTGTGCTAAAAATATTACATCCATTCTGTTTATTGTTTTTTTCTAATGAAGCTGAAGGAATTTGCCTTGCAGAATTTTATAAAATAAGTCAATTCATTTATTCTGCACAGATAAAGTGTATTTAAAAAGCACAAGTTATGAGATAAATCTTTTTTTCTCTTATTCTCTCCTTTTTTTCTCAAAAGAGTCTTTTTAAAATCTTTTTGTACTTTTTCTGTGAATACTGGGGTGCCTAGGTGGCACAGTCAGTTAAGCAACTTGACTCTTGGTTTCAACTCAGGTCGTGATCTCAGGGTCATTAGATGGAACCCCACATGGGCTCTATGCTCAGCATGGAGTCTGCTTAAGACTCTTTCTCCCTCTCCTTCAGCCCCTCCCCCTTCATTTTCTTTCTCCTCTCTCTCATATAAGTAAATAAATCATAAATTCCTGTGGACACTATACAAAAAGTTTAAATTTGATTTCTTTGTGTAAAAGTGAGCCTAGATATTCTGTCACTGCCTTAAAAATAATAAATAAGTGATTTGATTTATAAACACTGACTCAAAATTCTACAACAAAAGAGGACTTGAGTATGCATTTAGGCCTCCATGTAGTGAGTTGGACACAGGTCTCTGTTGGAGTGGAGTCTTGGTTCATCATATCTGACAATCAATAAATACAAATAAATACAAAATTGTTAATAAATAAGCAAAAAAAGCGAATAAAAATTATTTTTTAAAAAACAAATTATCAACTAAGTAATGTATAGGATTGTTCAATCACTATATTGTGCACCTGAAACTAAGATAACGCTGTATGTTAACTACACTGGAATTTAAATGAGAAGAAAGGAAGGAAGGAAGGGACAAAGGAGGGAGAGAGGAAAGGAAAGGAAAGGGAAGGGAAGAAAGGGAATAGGAAGGAAGGAAGGAAGGAAGAAGCATCCAGATTGAAGAGGAAAAAGTAAAACTGTTACTATTTGCAGATGGCATGATACTATATATAGGAAGCCCTAACTCCACAAAACAAAAACAAAAACAAAACAACAACCCCCCCAAACTATTAGAACTAATGAGTGAATTCAATAATGCATACAAAATTAAGATGTATGTTAACTGTGTTTCTATATATTAATAATTAGTTGTCAGAAAAAAGAAATTAACAGGGGAGCCTGGGTGGCTCAGTGGGTTAAGCATCTGTCTTCAGATCAGGTCATGATCTCAATGTCCTAGGCTTGAGCCCCACATTGGGCTCTCTGCTCGGTGGGGAACCTGCTTCTCCCTCTGTGCTCTCTCTGTCTCTCTCAAATAAATAAATAAAATTTTAGAAAGGAAAAAGAAAAAGAAATTAACAATCCCATTTATAATTGCATCAAAAAGTATAAAATATCTAGGAATAAATTTAACCAAGGAAATAAAAGTTCTGTACTCTTAAAACTATAAGAAATTGATGAAACAAATCAAAGACCACAAAAATAAATGGAAAGACATATTGTGCTCATGGGTTGGAAGAATTAATATTGTTAAAATTTCCATATTACCTAAAGCAATCTATATTCAGTGCAATCTCCAACAAAAATAGCAATGCACTTTTTACAGAACTGTAACAAAGAATCCTAAAATTTGTATGGAATCATAAATGACTCCAAATAGTCAAAGCAATTTTGACAAAGAAGAACAAAGCTGGAGGTATCATACAACCTGATTTCAAACTATAATACAAAGCTATAGCAATCAAAAGAGTATGGTACTGGCATAAAAACAAACCTATAGATCAATGGAATAGAATAGAGAGGACAGAAATAAACATATATGGTCAATTAATCTATGACAAGGGAGGCAAGAATATACAATGAGGAAAAGATAGTTTCTTCGATAAATGGTGTTGGGGAAACTGGACACCTACATACAAAAGAATGAAACTAGACCACTTTCTTATATTATATACAAAAATAATTTCAAAATGGATTAAAAACTTGGATATAAGACCTGAAATCATAAAACTCCTAGAAGAAAACAGGCAATAAGCTCTTTGATACCAGTCTTAGCAATACCCATTTTTGGATCAGTCTCAGGCAAGGACAACAAAAGCTAAAATAACCAAATGGGATTATATCAAAATAAAAAGCTTTTGCACAATCAAAAGAACAAATCAACAGAATTAAAAGGCAACCTATTGAATGGGAGAAATATTTGCAAATCATGTATCTGATAAGAGGTTAATATCCAAAATATTAACTTTAAATAACTTACACACAATATCTTAAAAAACCTTGGGGCCTGGGTGGCTCAGTGGGTTAAAGCCTCTGCCTTTGGCTCAGGTCATGATCCCAGGGTCCTGGGATCGAGCCCCTCATCGGGCTCTCTGCTCAGCGGGGAGCCTGTTTCCTCCTCTCTCTCTGCCTGCCTCTCTGCCTACTTGTGATCTCTGTCTGTCAAACAAATAAATAAAATCTTAAAAACAAAAACAAAAACAAAAAAAAAACTTGATTAAAAAAAAGACAAAGGACTTGAATAAACATTTTTCCAAAGAAGACATACAGATGTCCAACAGACACATGAAAAGATGCTCAGCATAACCAATTATCAGGGAAATGCAATTAAAACCAAAATGAGATATCACCTCACACCTGTCAGAATGGCTAGTATCAAAAATTAAAAAAATAATAACAAGTGTAGGCATGAAGGTGGAGAAAAGGGAACTCTCATTACTGTTGGTAGGAAAATAAGCTGGTGCAGCCACTCTGGAAAACAGTTAAGGAGTTCCTCAAAAAATTAAAAATAGAACTACCATACAATCCAGCAGTTTCACTTCTGGTTATTGTCCCACAGAAAATAAAAATACAAATTCAAAGTGATATATGTGCCCCATGTTCACTGCAGCATTTTTGGTAATAGCCAAGATACGGAAGCAGCCTCTGTCTGTCAGTAAATGAATGGATAAAGAAGATGTGGCATACACACACACACACACACACACACTAGAATAGTACTCAGCCATAAAAAACAAGATCTTGCCATGTGTGACAACATGGACGGACCTAGAGGGTATTATGCTAAGTGAACTTAGACAGAGAAAGACAGCTTCTGTATAATTTTATTTATATATGGAATCTAAAAATAAAACAAAAACAAACAAACAAAACAAAAGAGGAACAGACTGTTAGATACAGGAAGCAAATTGTTAAGTGGGGAGGGGGTGGGAGGATGAGTGAAATAGGTGAGGGGTTTGAGAGGTACTAACTTCTAGTTATAATTTAAATAAGTCACAGGGATATTAATTACAGCATAGAGAATATAGTCAATAATACTGTAATAATTTTGTGTGGTGACAGATGGTAATGAGACTTATCATGGGGATCATTTTGTAATGCACAAAAATATTAAATCACTATGATACACCCCAAAACTCATAGGATACTGTTTCTCAATTATACTTAAATTAAAAAACCCTGATGTACTAAGTTCAATTAGGTGAATTCTCTATTTTGTTATCCAGATTCTTATATCAATAAAAAGGTCATCATAATTGCCAGTTAGTATTATATTACATTGCAAGGGAGTAGCAGCAAGATTAAGTGGTATCATCACTGAGAGGACAGAAATTGGGTTTCCTTTTGTTAGTGCTCTTGGCCTATAATATGTGTACTTGGCTTTGCATCACTCACCTGCCCCTAGTTCCAAAACACATTCTTGAGGAAAGCTTAGAGGTATTGATTCTTCCAGGAGGATTCACTTTTTCTTCTGACTTTCTTTGGTAAGCACTTCCAGATTGATGATCTCACTCTTTCCTATGAGTGTTCATAAAGGCTTAATAATGAGCACTAGAGGGAACCTCATAAATGTAGACAAATAACTACTAGGTAGTTGTGACTTGAACAATGAAGAGCTCACACAGGCCCTGGAGAGTTCAAGCCCCGGTCAGGCAGAGTAGAGATCTTGATGATGACCAGATAATTCAGTGGAGACTCTAGGTGGGTCACACCTAAGTAGTGACGCTGAACTAACACCACACTGAGGAGGACTCTGGGAGGAAGGGAAAGAGGAAGGGGGAGGGGGGAGGAATGCAGATATGAAAGAAAGAAAAATTAAAAGGCAAAATTTTAGCAGACAACTAAATCAGCTGGCATTAGTCATTTTGCAATTCTCTCTTCCAATCTCTTCCTTCTTAACATTCACATATGATTGGTGGAGCTATAGCATCTATGTTGCCACTTGAAGCACTTGAGGCTGAAAACTGGCACTAAGGTTGTCAGAGCAGAACAATGGAAAGAATCTGCTATATTCATGGCACTGCAGCACTACTGCTATGATGCTAACTGCTTACTCCAGCCTTTGTGTTACATATCTTGTTTAAACAACTATTATTTTGGTTTTCTTTTATATGCAGCAAAATTTTTTAAAAAGGTTTTATTATTTATTTATTTATTTGATAGAGAGAGAAAAAGCACAAGCAGGGGGAGCAGCAGCTAGAGGGAGAGAGAGAAGCAGGCTCCCCTCTGAGCAGGTAGCCCAACACAGGCTCTATCCCAGGACCCTGGGATCATGACCGGAACCAAAGGCAGACGTTTAACCGACTGAGCCGCACAGGTGCCCCATATGCCATCAAATTAAACCTTAACTGAATCACAAATTAGTAGAACAAACAGGAAAATCTTAAAAATAGATGAAAATATGTACAATATTTGATTAAAAGGATAAACATGATAGTAGTAACACTTCAAATAAGTAAGGAAAAGATAGACATTTCAATAAATGTCACTGGAAATGGGATAACCATCTGAAAAAGAGAAGTGAGAACACTACCTCATATGTTCAAACTAAATTTCACTTGGATCCAAGATTTAAATGTTAGAAGTAAAACATAAAAGTGATGAGGGAGCAGAAGGCTAGCTGAAGACAAAGCACAAGCTGACACTGTGAAACCCAAACTCCCACCCCCCACCCCCCCTTACACACCTCTGGGTGGGATATGCTTGACATTCCTCCAGGAAGCTCCCAACTGGCTTAATGTTAATGCCTTATGAGGAGGAAAAACCACCTTAACTTGACAATAGCAAAGGCCTCCAGTATCTTGTAGGTCCTCCTTAGCATACGAAAGTTCTTTTGAAAACCTCATTTTTTCCCTACCCCCTACTCCCAAGTATATAATCAGCCACCCCTCACAACCCTGGTGCAACAACTCTTTCTGTCCATGGGTCCTGTCTCCATGATTTAATAAAACCATCTTTTTGCACCAAAGATATCTCAAGAATTCTTTCTTGATCATCAGCTCCAGCCCTTACCACATCACACCTCACCTATATTCCAAAACTACATCAAAAGTGAAGAAGAAAATGGACCTTCAACTCTATGTTCAACTAATCTCTGTCAAATCAGGAAAAAATATCCAATGGAAAAAAAGACAGTCTCTTCAATAAGTGGTACTGGGAAAATTGGACAGCTTACATATAGAAGAATAAAACTGGGCCATTCTCTTACACCATACACAAAGATAAACTCAAAATGGATGAAAGGCCTCAATGTGAGACAGGAATCCATCAAAATCCTAGAGGAGAACATAGGCAAAAACCTCTTCAATAGCAGCCACAGCAACTTCTTTCAAGACATGTCTCTGAAAGCAAGGGAAACAAAAGCAAAAATGAACTTTTGGGACTTTATCAAGATAAAAAGCTTCTACACAGCAAAGGAAACAGTCGACAAAACTAAGAGGCAACCCATGAATAGAAGAAGATATTTGCAAATTACATTAAAGATAAAGGGCTGATACCCAAGATCTATAAAGAACTTCTCAAACTCAACACTTAAAAAAACAAATAACCAAGTCAAAAAATGGGCAGAGGGCATGAACAGACACTTCTCCAAAGAAGACATACAAATGGCTAACAGACACATGCTCAACATCACTAGCCATCAGGGAAATAGAAATCAAAACCACAATGAGATAACAGCTTACACCAGTTAGAAGGGCAAAAATTAACAAAACAGGAAACAACAAATGTTGGTGAGGATGTGGAGAAAGGGGAACCTCTTACACCATTGTGGGAATGCAAGCTGGTACAGCCACTCTGGAAAACAGTATGGAGTTTCCTTAAGATATTAAAAATAGAGCTACCCTATGACCCAGCAATCGCACTACTAGGTATTTACCTCAAAGATACAGATATAGTGGAAAGAAGGGGCACATGCACCCCAATGTTCATAGCAGCAATGTCCACAATAGTCAAACTATAGAAGGAGCTAAGGTGCCCTTCAATAGGTCAATGGATAAAGAATATGGGGTTCATATACACAATGGAACATTACTCAGCCATCAGAAAGGAAGAATACCCACCCTTTGCATCAACATGGATGGAACTGGAGGGGATTATGCTTAGTGAAGTAAGTCAAGCAGAGAAAGACGATTATCACATGGTTTCACTCATAGATGGAACATAAGCAATAACACGGAGGACCATAGGAGAGAAATCAGAGAGGGAGATAAACCATGAGAGACTACGGACCCTGGCAAAAAAACTGAAGGTTACAGAAGAGGTGGGGTGGGAGATGGACTAACAGGGTGATGGGTACTAAGGAGGGCACGTGTTGTGATGAGCAGTAAGTGTTACACACAACTAATGAATCACTGAACACTACATCAAAAACTAATGATGTACTATACAGTGGCTAACTGAACATAATTTTTAAAAAGTGCAAGAAGAAATCATAACATTTTTAAAAAGAACCCCAGAGGAGAAAAGATCTTTTTAAATATGACACAAAATGTAAAAGCCATAAAAGACTGATAAATTCAATTATGCGAAAATAAAAATGTGTATAACATGGCAAAAATGTATAGAGTCAAAAGAAAACTAACAAACTGAGGTAAATATTTTCATGTCATATCATTGGTAAAGGATATCTTCCTTGATATATAATGAGTTCTACAACCAATTAAAAAAAAAGACCTCTGACACAACAGAAGAGTTAGAAGGTGTGAACAGAAGGCTCACAGAAAACAAAACAAAACAAAACAAAACAAAAAAAACCACACATGGCTCCTAAGCATATGAAAAGAGCGCTTAATTTCACTTGTGACAAGGACAATACAAATTAAATTTTAATGATATAGCATTTTAAGTCATCAAATTGAGATATCATGGTGGTGAGAAGTAGGACTTTATTCTCACATATTGTTAGTAAGAATATAATTGCTTCAAATATGAGTTAAGAAAATCTGACAATAAAGGGGCACCTGGGTGGCTCAGTTAGTTAAGCTTCTGCCTTCAGCTCAGGTCATGGTCCCAGGGTCCTAGGATCAAGTCCTGAGTCTGACTCCTTAGTCAGTGGGGGGCCTGCCTCTCCCTCTGCCTGCCACTCCCCCTGACTGAGTGCTCACTCGCTCGCTCTCTCTGACAAATCTTTAAAAAAAAAGAAAGAAAGAAAATTTGTCAATAACTTTTAAAATTAAAAATGCACATAGCTTTTGACTCCTTGATTCTACCTCTAGTTATTTATCCCAAAATATATTCCCACATTTGTGAAAGGATTTATCCATTTATCAATAAATGAGCGCCTACTCTATTTAAAGCATTTTTTCCAGTCAATGTTTATACAAAGATATAGTCACTGGATATCACATATTTTGTGATAGAAGAAAGTTAGAAACAGTCTAGGTATCCATGAATAAAAAGGCCAGACAAAATAAATTATGGTACATCCTTACAATGATAGATCATGAATCTATTACAAAGAAGCAGGAACAAATCTTGCAATATTGAAAGATTTTTCAAAATACAAGCTTCCTGAAGGTATGGATTTTTGTTTTGCTTACTACTGTATCCGTAAAACATAGAAGGATGTATATAGCACCTATTAGATTTGCAATAAATCTTTGATGAACTAACAAAGTGGAAAAGGCAAAGCACTTTTCTAAATGTATAGACAACCTTTGGGCACATAAGAACTGATAACTCAGATTCTTTCCTAGGACAGTATTAGGGAATGGGGCACCAGGGAGTGAATCAGGCTCCTTTCACACTATACAACTCCTTGTACCTTCTGAACGCTCTCCCATGTGAATTAATGGCCTCTTCAGAGAAGTACACATGTTCACATCTGCATCTCTTCAGATCCTTTTTTGCCTCCCTATTGGTGATGGCTTGAATAGGAATTAGCATTCCTTGGTGGCTTCTGAGATACTTCCAGCAAAATGCTAGGCATTTTTCATAACTGTATTCATCTTGCTAACGTTTAATAGGGGCATGTCTGTTAACCCTCACCCACTCACAAGCAATTCAGTTGAGATTTCAAGGAGTGAAGTGACTCATCCCCACATACAAAGATGGGTGTGGGCCCTCCAGGGCCCTGTGAGAAAACAATAACCTGCATGGTCACTCAGCAGTTTCATCAGGTGTTATTTGCTGGTCAGCTCTGCTCAGAAGTTTTTCCGACACCCCACCCCACTTCCACCTGTGACACACACACCTTCTCAGTCTGGACCAATATTCCACAGCTGTGTTTCTGACGGAACCTATGATTATGTCTCCCAAAACTCTAACTCAACACAATACACTTTCCTGCATCGTTAACGGTCTCCCACACTAGAGAATCAATGCCTTTAATGAGGGAGCCGAAGGCTAGCTTAGGACAAAGCACTCTGTAACCTCCCCCCAACACACACACACACTCCTGGGTGGTTCATGTATGATGTTCTTCCAGGAAGCTCTCAACTATCTTAATGGTCATGCCTTGCTAGAGGGAGAAACAACCTTAACTTGACAATGGCAAGTCCTCCAGTAACCTATGAGTCTTTAATATATGAAAATCTTTTTTCTTACCTCCCCTCACAACCATGGTTCAGCAGATCTTTCTGCCCATGGTTCCAGTCCCGGGCTTTAATAAAACTACCTTCTTGCAACAAAGACATGTCAAGAATTCTTTCAAGGCATCAGCTCCAGACCCCACCCCACTGAACATCACCTTGACGCAGGAAGGTGATGTCTCAGGACGTATCAATGCTTCTGTAGTTCTGACATCTAGCGCAGTACCCAGAGTAATTCCTCAACCAATGTTTGAAAAATGCATATATGAAGGATTGAATTAATAGTTCAGATGTCTTTTGCAAAGAAATCCCAACCCCATGGGTAAGTATTTTGGTAACATGTTAGAGGCTTAACCGTTCCCTCAAGTGGAGAGAACTCATTCAATGGATGAAAGTAAAATGTACCTGTTGAAGACATAGATCACCATCAGAATCAGGGCAATAGTACTGAGACTCTAGTAGAAGGCCAAGCCAGAGATCCCATCAGGAGAAGAGATGAAAGGCCAAAGCTCCACAGGAACAAGCTAGTTGCAGAGTGTAAGATAGAACAAGTTCAGACTCAAGGTTGACCTTGAGTATAGCAAGAGCTTGGGCCTTGGTTATGAGGGGTGGGAGTGTGGAAGTTCAGGGGAAGGATGGGTGGATAAAATATACAAAGTTGGGCTAGAGAAAATGTTAGTTCTGAATTTACATCAGGGATCTTACCTGTTATGCCAAAAATTGTTCCCAGATGATGTCATCCTACCAGTGCAAGAAACTGCTGACATTTCCCCATTTTGCTTATTGATCAGATCCAGCTAAAGTTGTGACTGTACTAGAGTGGGTAGGGGAGAACCGAACATCCAGATTTCATCTGCTGAAGTTTGAGTCAAAACCATTCTATGTTGTATTTAATTACTTCTAATTATTTTGTGGGTGTTAGTTGTGCCTCCCAACCATATTAAAAATCTCCCCGTGGGTGGGAAACTTTCTTGGCATCCTTCACCAGGCTTTGCACAGCACTGGACGCATACAGTGCTTGATGATCTTTTGCTGATTGACTAATTGAAATGTACATCCTGCCCACAGGCAAGACCTAAAATAGTGCACTATGTTTTGTTCAGACAATAAACCTGTCTGAACTCTTGTCATTTGCAAATCCTTTTTACTCAGCTGTGGAATGTGCCTTTCTAGGTTAATGTACACATGTATCTAAAGTAAGTTAGCTCTCCTTGGCAGATTCTGGTTTTAGTAATACCTTCATCATTTTCCGATTCTATTTGTATAAGCCTCTCACAGGTTAGAATTTACTCTGGATTTAGGTACAAATGCATCAGTTATGAGTATTCTGATGAAGCCTAAAGAGAGACACTCAGGACCCAGCCTCCGCTCTCCTGTCAGCTAGTCATCTCAGATTTGGCCAGGCTTTCCACCAGTCTTGGCCCCAGCTTCCTTAACCTTGAGTGAGTCTCCAGCTGGATGGCTGCTAAAATGCCTTCTAGTACTGTCCTTCTGTGAGATTTTGTGATAATGGCTTTAACTGTGGCTTTCCTCCACAGTTAATAGTACACCCTGCCACCAAAGACCTATAAGAAGATGGGACAGACCACATTTAGCCTTCTATTTACAATCTCAGGAGTAACTCAATTTTTAATGTTGGGGCAGCAAGCTAAGGAGACTTCTTCCACTCTATTTTCCCCAGAAATTATATTAACATGCAGGTGGCCCAACCATCTCACTGCTAATCATTTCTTTGACATAAAGATATCCAATATTCCTGTTAAATATGCACATGTTGGGCATGAGGGAGGGATAACACATTATCCTATCAACTGGATGTTTCAGATTGACCTTGAGGGATCAAGCAAAGGATGCAGCATGGTGGGGGGGGGGGGAAGAAAGAAAGAAGGAAAGAAAGAAACAGCAATGGATTTAAAATTTACACAGCTGTGCAGCATGTGGCATTTTGTTTTTTCATCTGCAAGGTGGAATAATAAAATATCTTATATTACCTGATGGGTAAAGAATGGATGATATGCTCAGGAAATCAAGTACACAGAAAATAGGTGAAAGGTCATTCAGTGAGGTACTGTGGATATGAGTCCTAGAGCTCAGCCTTACAGGGCCCAGGGTTCCTCTGTGGGAAAGAATGCCAAATGATAAAGGAAGGGAGCAAAAACAGGACATACCTCACCTAAGACCACACAGCTCAGAGAATTTTCAGAATTCAGTTATAGATCATCTGCCTCCATAAACAGATAGATAACCCAGAATGTTAAAGAGAACAAAAATAAATTTTTTGAAGAAAAAAAGAAAATTAAAATTTTTCTCAAATTGATTCTGTAGGTATTTATTAATGTACAATTACTCATCCTAATCCCATCTCTCAACCAGGCTGGGGTTTTCCTCTCTCTGATTTATCAATACTAAATTTGCTGGAAGTTTTCAAAATCAGCACATATGGCTCCCCTTACAAGACTCCCTAAAAGGCTGCCTTATCTAGCCTCCTGGATTTCTACAGAGCCCATAATTGAGCAGACATATATATATTCTCATAGTTTCCAAAGGGACATGAAATGATATATTCAATTAGTTTAGTCTAGCAGTATTTGTAGACATGCACTTGACTAGTGTTTCATTGCTGCAGCCTATGGTCACCCTTGGCATTTCATTTATAAATCTAATTTGGATTGCTGGCTCCAAGACATCCAAGACAAATCTGGAGGTTAAAGCCACATCTGTATTCCTGTGTTTCAGGTGGAAATTATGGTGATAACAAGAGGGTCTTGGAGAATAAATGAAGAAATTTGGAGACTGTCTTCAAGTTGTTTAAACACATGTGTTTAGTTCTGCCAGAAAAGATTGAAAGCCTCCAGAATGCAGCCTTCTTTCCTACGCTGCAGAAGAGTTTGCCAGTTCTCCTCATTTACAAGAACTCATGTCCTAACAAAGCCACCCCGGAGTAGGGTCAAGTTCTCTTTAGGGACCACTTTTTTAAAGACCTATACCACACTTGGCTTGCCACTGGAGAGCTGTGCAGAGAGGCTGTACTCTGTGAGTACTCCCCAGCTTGAAATTAAGTATCTAATTGCAAACAAGCCTGTCTTGAGACAGGAGAGGGTTTGAACCCTACTGACAACCGACTCTCCCAGCATAAACCACTATTTACAAATAAAAGGGCAAGCTTCTGCAGGCCAATTAAAGTTGGGTTAAAGTTTGTCGGGAATAAGCAAAGAGACTGCCAGTAGCCAACAACAGTTCGTGCCAATTATCAAAACCCCAAACCAGAACAGATTCTCAGAGTCCTGTTCCAAATGTGTAGCCTCAGGAAAAAGAGAACTAAAATACAGTGAAGTACTTTGCACCTTTCACTTTTAATCCCACCAGTTTGAAAGATTTACATCTTGTATCCAATTATTGGCAACAACATATGACATTTGAAAAGTTAATGAAGTAGAAGGATTGCAAGAAAGGATAGATGTTTGTATTTCCTATGGGCTTATACTCCAAAGTAAATTTGAATAAAGAACATGAGCACATTTTCCAGTCTCTTGTCACCCCCCCACCATTATTATGGTGACTGATATTTTTATGATGTATTTAATTAACATGTTGGTAGTTTACAATTTAAAGAACACTAAATAAAGATGTCTTTACTAAATAATAAAAGAATCCACCAGCCATAAATATCTTCCTAATGAAATAATTTATGAAAACCCAATTTATTAGCATAAACTAAATTAGATCCTTCTTCTCTTCTTTAATGGCCAAAATTATGTCCCCTACCACCAACATTCATATGTTGAAGTCCTAACTCCCCATAACTCAGAATTTGACTGTATTTAGAATCAGGGCCTTATAATTTTTTCTTAATGGCCTGGCATGATATGCTGGATAAAAGGAAGTGCTGCAATTAGGCTTTTAGCAATGTGGTGGTGAGGTGTGGGGAGAGAGGATGAGTCCTATTGATGTGGGAAACAAAGACAAAAGAAAAATTAAATTCCCTTATTACTTATAGTCCATTCACAAGTCTTTGAAACAGGCAGACTGACATTCCTGGAGGAGCTCAGCTGCCTTAATGTTAATACTTTGTAAGGGTAAAAGGCAATCTTAGCCTGACCCCCCACCCCCGCCTCTGGGATCTTGTAAACCTTCTTTAATATAAAAATTCCTGGGCGCCTGGGTGGCTCAGTGGGTTAAGCCTCTGCCTTCGGATCGGGTCATGACCTCAGGGTCCTGGGATCGAGTCCTGCATTGGGCGCTCTGCACAGCAGGGAGACTGCTTCCCCCTCACCCCCCCGCTCTGCCTGCTGCTCTGCCTACTTGTGTTCTCTCTCTCTGTCAAATAAATAAATAAAATCTTTAAAAAAAATTCCTTTGGAGGACATGGGGAGATGGAGAGGAGAAGGGTGTTGAGGGAAATTGGTGGGGAGATGAACCATGAGAGACTATGGACTCTGAAAAATAACCTGAGGGTTTTGAAGGGGCGGGGGGTGGGAGGTTGGGGGAGCCTGGTGGTGGGTATTATGGAGGGCACGCATTGCATGGAGCACTGGGTGTGGTGTAAACTTGTGATCTCTGTCTGTGAAAAAAATAAATAAAATAAAATTGAAAATACTAATAATAAAAAAAATAATAATAATTTAAAAAATTCCTTTGGAAACTTCCTTTATCTCTACCCTCCAAGATATATGTTCGTAGTCACCCCCACAAATATGGCCCACTGATATACTTCTGAAGGGTTTCATGACTAAGATTTTATTAGGCAGTAATAAATAACCTTTTCCTAACAGCTAAGTCCCCTCAAGATCCTGAAAACCTTGTTTCCAAAATTTTCTAGAGACTTATGCTATCCTTAACCCTCTCCCAACTTGAAACTATATAATCACCACTCCTCATGATCCCAGTGCCGATCTCTCTGCTCATGGGTCCTGTTTCCATGCTTTAATAAAACCACTTTTTTGCACCAAAGACATCTCAAGATTTCTTTTTAGGCCATCAGCTTTGAACCCTAATGTCTTTCCTACGTCACTGTGATTAGGTCTCTTTCACGAACAAGTGCCTCTCAATTTCAATTTTGTACATGTTTCTCATACCCTCTCTCCTTAAGTGGGTAGCTAGAGTGGGCTAGATTTGGGTATTTCTTCTCTCCCACATGGAAGGTTAGAGCCAGCTATTGGACATTTTCTTTTCCCCACATCAATTAGGCTCTGATAAACCCCCCAGAGCTTAGGCTCTGGTTAAATAGCTTTCCCTGAAGGTAGACCTTCTTAAGGAGAACAGAGTGCTCTGGTGTATTTCAGAATGGTTCATTTTCCTCTTTGCCTTTTAGCCCGAGAGGAATTATCGCTAGTATTCAGCATGAACACTGGCAAAGCTCTGGAAAGTAAAACTCATAAAAGTGTGTGTATGTGTGAGGCATGGTGGGGGACACAATGTCTGGGTCCTCCTAGAGTTTTTATATCTCAGACTTGTCCACATTGAGCCTCCAACAATTTGTCCATCACAATTCAGGTTTCTCTGTCTCAGCACCGCTTCCCACAGTGATTTCAGCTCTGGTAAATTGTGATTCTCCATATTTGCCTGTCCTTCAATTTTCGTGGCAGTGGCTTACCCTGTCACTTCACTTCCCTTACAAATCTAAGAGATGTTCATTTTTTAGTTCATTCAGCTTTTTATCTGTTGCTAGAATGGAATGGAAATATCTAAGCTTCTTACATGCCAGACTGGACTCTGGAAATGAAATATGGCTTTAAAGAGATAATTAAGGTAAAATGAGATTATATGGGTGGGCCCAATCCAATATGACTGCTGTCCTTATAAGAAAAGATTAGGACAAAAAACACACAGACTGAGGAGTGACCATGTGAAGACACAGAGAATGCAACCATCTGCGAGGAAAGGAGAGAGACCTCAAAAGAATTCAAATCTGCTGACACCTTGATCTTGGACTTTAGCTTCCAGAACTGTGGGGAGATTAACTTCTGTTATTAAAACCATGCTGTCTGTGATATTTTGACATGGTAGCCCCAGAAACTAATACACCTTCTTTATCTCTTTTCAAGAGGCTCACCATAGCTTAAATTATTCACCATAATAAATCCATATTGGGTGATATAGACATACACAGACATGCCGGTGTGTGTGTATGTGTGTGTGTGTATAAATATATATAGAGAGACATATGTGTGTGTGTGTGTGTATATATATATACACACATATATATATATAGAGAGAGAGAGAGACATATATATATATATATACACATATATATTTAACATATATAACTTGATCTGAGGATTTTCTCTTCAAAATGTGCCACTTGTCAACTTGCTGATAGCTAAAAAGGTTTAAGTAAATTTGCCAGATTTGAAACTCATTCACCTGTAATAATTGTGAAGGAGTTGAGATTTTATTCCTCTCACAAGCTAAAAAGTTAGCTTGCTAGTTTCATAGATGCTGGCAGAAGACATGAGACTGTTGGGTCAGAGACAAAGAGTTTTGTTACTCACAGCACAGCAGGTAGGTTGGGCTTTGTGCTCACAATGATTTCCTTTGCCCCCAAAGTCTCAAGGGAGTAACACAAATGTGAGGCCAAGTGGATTCTGTTTATACAATGGATTCACATCACAGCTTGAGGAACTCATACTTCAAAACTTCCATTTCTTACTATGAACTGTTAGTTTCTCAGAAGGAAACATTATCTTTATTACTTCAGACAATGAACAAAGCTGCCCTCTCTCCTGGAGGCAGACACCATTTAAATATTCCAAGGATGTTTTTATATAGGTCCTTGAAAAAATAGTCTGGAAGAAAGGCAGTCTTACTCAGAGTCTCTACTCAAAGACATGCAGAAACATAAAAGTTCCATGGTAATTGCCTCCCAACAATCATTTTAAAGGATAGTTCCTTTGATATATATTACTAACTATCAAAAAAATTTGCAGACGCCTACTTTGTAAATGTTTATTTTGGAGAAAGCACTTGGGTAATGATGAATTAGTACAGCTATAAATTAATATAATACTTGACAACAGATTATAGAATTTATAATCTCTTAGAAAATAATATCTTTAGCTTAATTGAAAATTTAAAAATTCCTATTAATAAAAAATTCTTCATTTTAAACAGATTTATAAGATATAAATTATAAGAATTTAAGCTAGATTATAAGAGAGAATATTTCCTTAAAGCTGAAGTTTGAGGAAAAACAGTTTAATACTGTTAAATCTCTTCCTCCCTCTTAAAAATATTTTCTTCACCAGTTACCAGGATAAACTCTGACCTGGATTTCCTCTTAGTTCTCTGGCTGCTCCTTCTCAGTCTCTTTTACTGGTTCTTGCCCTTTTCCTTGGCCTCCTAACATTAGAGTGGCCCCAGAGCTTAGTTCTGGGACCTCTTCTCTTCTCTATTTAAACATACTTTCTTGGTGCTATCATCCATCTTCTTGTGTTATTGACTCAAAAGTATGTCTCTCCAATCTGGACCTCTCTCTCTCCAGACTTTTATGTTCAAATGTCCAATTGCCTAGTCAACAACTCCCTTGGGGTTGAGATTAAGATGGCAGAGTAATAGGGGGACCCTATCTTTGTATTATCCCTCTAAACACAACTGGATAAATACCAAATCATTCTGAATCCTTGAGAAACTGATCTGAGAAAATAATCAGAAAAACTAAAGACAACCTATGGGATGAGAGAAGATATTTGCATATGACTTATCTGATAAAGGATTAATTTCCAAAATCTATAAAGAACTTATCAAACTCAACACCCTAAAACCAAATAATCCAGTTAAGAAATGGACAGAAGACAGGAATAGACATTTTTCCAAAGAAGACATCCAGGTGACTAACAGACACATGAAAAGATGCTTAACATCAGTCATTATCAGGGAAATACAAATCAGAACTACAATGAGATACCTAACCTCTTGCCTGTAAGAATAGCTAAAATTAACAACAAAAGAACAACAGATGTTGGTGAGGATGCAGAGAAAGGGGAACCCTCTTAACACTATTGATGGGAATGTCAACTGGTGCAGTTATTCTAGAAACAGTATGGAGGTTCCTCAGAAAAGTTAAAAATAGAACCACCCTATTACCCAGCAATAGCACTACTAGATATTTACCCAAAGGATACAAAAATACAGATTCAAAAGGGCACATGTACCCCAATGTTTATAGCACCATTATCAACAACAGCCAAATTATGGAAAGAGCCCAAATATCCATCAACTGATGAATGGATAAAGAAGGGGTGGTATGTATATATATATACATATATGTATATGTATATATGTGTGTGTGTGTGTGTGTGTGTGTGTGTGTGTGTGTCTGTATAAAATGGTGTATTACCCAGCCATCAAAAAGAATGAAATCTTGGGGCACCTGGATGGCTCAGTCAGTTAAGTGGGACAGAGTCCTGCTAGAGATTCTCTCTTCCTCTCCCTGTACCCCTCCCCCAGCTTGTACATGATCTATCTCCCCTAATAAGTAAATCTTTTTTAAAAATTTTATTTATTTATTTGACAGAGAGAGAGAGAGATCACAAGTAGGCAGGCTCCCCGCTAAGCACAGTCAGATGCGGGGCTCGATCCCAGGACCCTGACATCATGACGTGAGCCGAAGGCAGAAGCTTAACCCACTGAGCCACCCAGGTGCCCCAAATCTCTTTTTTTTAAGAAAAGAATGAGATCTTGCCATTTGCAAGAATGTAGATGGAGCTAGAGTGTCTTATGCTAACCAAAATAAGTCAGAGAAAGACAAATATTATATGATTTCACTCATATGTGGAATTTAAGAAACAAAACAGATGAACATAGGGGAAGAGGAAAAAACAAACAACACCCCCCCAAAAAAAGGGAAGCAAACCATAAGAGCTCCTAACTATACAGAGCAAATTGAGAGTTGGTGGAGGGGTGGTGGGCAGGGATGGGCTAAATGGGTTATGTGTATTAAGGAGGGCATTTGCTGTGATGAGCACTGCATGTTATAGGTAAGTGGATGAATCACTAAATTTTAAAACTAAAACCAGTATTACCCTATATGTTAACTAACTAGAATGTAAATAAAAATTTGAGGGAAAAAAACTCCCCTAGATATCTTTTTTTTTATATATATTTTATAAACAAATTTTTATCCCCAGGGGTACATGTCTGTGAATCGCCAGGTTTACACACTTCACAGCATTAACCATAGAACATACCCACCCCAATGTCCATTACCCCACCCACCTTCCCGACCCCCTCCCCCCAGCAACCCTCAGTTTGTTTTGTGAGATTAAGAGTCACTTTGGTTTGTCTCCCTCCCAATCCCATCTTGTTTCTTTTCTTCTTTTTCTACCCCCCTAGTCCCCCATGTTGCATCTCCACTTCCTCATATCAGGGATATCATATGATAGTTGTCTTTCTCTGATTGACTTATTTCACTAAGCATGATACCCTCTAGTTCCATCCACGTCATTGCGAATGGCAAGATTTCATTTCTTTTGA
>PISX010022756.1:0-31037 GCA_004024625.1 Mellivora capensis
TGATTGACTTATTTCACTAAGCATGATACCCTCTAGTTCCATCCACATCGTTGCGAATGGCAAGATTTCATTTCTTTTGATGGCTGCATAGTATTCCATCGTGTATATATACCACATCTTCTTTATCCATTCATCTGTTGATGGACATCTAGGTTCTTTCCATAGTTTGGCTATTGTAGACATTGCTGCTATAAACATTTGGGTGCACGTGCCCCTTCGGATCTGTTGTTGTTGTTTTTAAATAAACTGGAGAATCTCCAAGGATGCTATCAATTCTGAAAATACTCCTGAAGCTCCTTCCTGGAAATTGCCTTCTGTGCCAGACTGCAAACCTTATGAGACAATCGGACACATTATGGTCTCATTCTATGAAACTTCAGTTAACTATAATCCTCTGCCAAGTGGAATTATGAGCATGTGTATATGTGTGACCTTTTAAATAGGCAGATTAAAAGAAAACAAGATGGTATCAGGAATCTAGTTCATATTTTAGGGATAAGGCCCCAGTTTCTCATACCTATAGGTCAGTTTACAGCCTTCTCCAATGACAGATGAAAAGATATGTTCTGACAAATTTGCCACATCTATATATCTACCATTCATTCATTCAAAATATTTACTGACAGTTACATGCAGATTACTGTGATAGATGCTATTGAAGACATGACAGTGGGAGAACTTGAAGACCTTTCAAGATCTGTTAATCTTCAAAAACATATTTGATCAAAGCACATATACAGGATCTTATTCATTACCAGGGAAGGTAAAACTGATTCATATTCTCAACAAGAGTGCCCAAATAAAAAAGGAATTTCTGATGAACTTTGTTACTAAAACATTTTTTAAAATCAGGTCATCCTTTCCTCCAAACACTATGTATGGTTAGTCCGTGCTGAGCTGTGATCTTTCCACCAGATCTGGCTCCTAAGTGTGACATTGGAGGCTGTTGGTGTCATTCTCTCCAAGACCCCCGGGCTTGGCTCCTCGTCTGTAAATCAGAGTCAGTAATACCTGTCCCCAGGGTCTTCTTAGGGATTTGGTGAATATGAAATAAGAGAAGACACATAAAACCACTTTGTAAATCATAATGCTACTCTTTCTCATTTATTATTATCATTCAAGAAAGAAGTCATTCAATGGATTTTTATTAATTTGTGTCTGCTCACCATTCTGCCTTTACCAAAGTATGAAACAGTCTCCTAGGTCCAGATTTCCAGCAAGAAGGTCCAGACCCTTCTCGATGAAATGAATTTTGAGGTACCCAGGATTCCATTAAGTAGTAGACTGGGGGCTTGCTGTAAGTTTTTCTAAGGTACTGCTTCTCAAACTTTAATATGTGGGTGACTCACATGGATAGTCATGTTGACATGCGGATTCTAATTCAGTAGTGCTGGCATGGGGTCAGAAATTCTGATTTTCTAACCACCTCTGGGTGAAGTCAATGCTGCTGGTCCAAAGTTCTCACTATGAGGAGCAATGTTCTCAGGGGTACAGGGTTCAGTGGTGAGCAAAGGAGAGGAAGTGCAGCCCAGGGCCCTGGAGGGAGATTTCCAGGAAGGTTGTGTTGAGAGCTGTGATTACAACTGTCTGCCCCTCTTTCCTTCCCATCCCCATCTGGAACAGACTGTTATCTTCCTGGGCAGTGTCTTTACTCTGCATTTCAGAGGAAGAAAATGTGCCTTATGAATGCTTGGGGGAAGGAGGAGGAAGGAAGGAGATTGCACCATCTCAGAGGGTAACTGTCCTATCTAGGTGACGAGCTGCATTTCCTCATGGCTGGGCAGTGATCTAGAGAGAGCAGAATGAGCCAGTTCCCACCTTCAGCATCCAAAGGTCAACAGCAGAATCATAATGCAGTGCAGACCAGAACTTTTAACTTTGCCAGTCCTGGAGGTGGTTAAAAAATGTGAACTTAAAGTGTTTTGGAGAAGGGAAGGACTGAGGAGTAAGCAATCAGGATATTCCCCCCACTTCTTTCTGCATCCCTCTGACACATTTTGTCACCCTCTAGTCCCAGGTTGCCAACTCTGGGTGCCCTCATGCTGACCTCTGGGACCCCAAACACCTCCACTGCAGGGCCCATCTTGTTCTGCTTTCTCCTGGGTACCCCAATTCTCCCCACTCCCAGTTCACCCCTTCTTCTCATTTGCATCAAAATTTCCTTTTTCTTCCCTAGCAGGGCTGAATTTTGTCAGTTGGTAGGAAAGTAATCTAATTCAACTAATTTAGGCCTGCATGACTGCTAAGCGAACTAGCCATTAGTTACTTATGTTTTTATGAGCTGTGACGCAGGTGAACTCCTCCTTCTGTCTCATCAGAGCCACAGCCACAGACACAAGAAAGCCTGGGGCTTTGTAGAGGTCTCTTTTGCTATGGATATTGATACCTCAGGAGTCTGAGTATGGGAGGAGCCGTGGGGACAAAACTCAGGCATACCTGGTTGCAGGGGTGTCTGTGCAAGGAGCGAGGTTCCCTCTGCCTCTGTATCGAGAAGCAGGAGGCTGCGTTGTAAAGGGAAGTTCGCTGTAGAGGTTATGGTGTGTGGTTTCCCGCTGAGTCTTATGGGGCTTTCTTTGTGTGTGTGTGTGTGTGTGTGTGTGTGTGTATGTGTGTGTGTGATTCTACTCTAAGGCCTTGTGTGCAATTTCTTTTTTATTTAGCCACGGTCATGGGTCTTTGCTAAAAATTTAAGAAAGAAAGAATGAAAAGTAAAAGAGCTCTGCTACCAGAAAAGGTTTGGAAATCCTTGCCATCCTAGAAAGTCACCGAACAGGTGCTGCGAGACCCAGGGTCTCAGGCCGTTCCTGTGTGAATTCCCCTGTGACCTTGGACAAGCTCTGAGTGTTTCCTCAACTGTCAGAGGGGTCCTTCCTCTCCCCTGTGGTTTGACCCTGCAGTTCATGAGAAGCAGCTGTTGGCAGCTGTGGGAGCAGGACGGTCCCTCCCACTCCCCAGCTGTGCCCTGGCCAGGGTGGGGTCTGACACTTAGCCTGTGGATCCGCCTGGACCCTGGTCCCAGCCTGGTCCGATAATTCCTTGGCTGGAGGGGAAGGGGAATTGACCAAATTACTTTCCATCTTACTTGCCACTGGGATCATGAGAAAGTTCCTTACAGAACAGAGAGGGACTGGATGGGTTGTCAGCAGAGTATACATGAAATGCTTCTGAGCTGAGTTTAGTGTGTGTCAAAGAGGCGCCTACTGTGTATCCCATGTGAGTTTAGGCATCCTGGAAGTAAAGAGGGGCTCGACAAAACAGCTCTGTCCTCAAAGAGCACAGGAGAGGAGACACACAGCATGATTAAAAAAGAGATTTGCGAAGGTGCCTTCTTTGAATATGTTGTGGTTCTTACATGAGTCGGGACCTGCTTCTTGCTCCCGCTGCCTCTCGGTGTCCCGGTGCCTACACTCCAGACTCAGTTACACAACTCACATGCACTGAGCATTGATAAATGTCAAAAGCACAACAGTGAGCAAGACACTGCTGTCCCTGCCTCTTAGGAGTTTGTATCTTCGAAGGGTGGGAGGAAGGCATGGCAGGTGGGATTCAGGCAAGTAGACAATCAGACTAGCCCAGGGCAGGAAGAACTGTGGTGAATGCTGAGTTGGGTACATAGAGGGCACCTTTTGCCACAGTCATGACAATCTCAGCCCTCTTGCCTGCACTTCTGGGCAATTCCCCAGGGTCTGCTCTGGGGGTGGCCACCCAACAGAGACCCAGGGACCCAGGTAGAGAGCTCTGGTGATCCAGGGACCCTTCTCTGTGTGTAAATAAAGCTCACCAGCCAGACCCAGCGTCCAGCAGGATACCCCGCAGAGCCCTGACCTGCAGGAAATGGTACAGTGGCAGAAGACCTAAGGGAGACAGTCTGTCCCCTGGCTGTCCTGAGCTCCGATGGGTCAAGATGTGGCCTGGCTTCTCACTCTACTCTGGAGGGAAAGCTGGAACCTGCCAGCTCTCAAGATAAGCCAAGAATGTACCCGTCTGGCCAGTCTGGGGCCCATGTGGGACACGTGTGGAGCCCTTGTGGGGACGGGTGACTGTTCTGTTGGTCTGTTTCCCTAAGGGTAGAAGTGATTTTATGAGATACTGAGGGGGCAAGAAAGGGCAGCCTGCAACCATGGGGGAAAAAATCTGGATATTCATTGTCTGATTTATTCATCCTTCACTCTGAAACTGTTCACCGCGCAAGAAGGTTATGCCAGGCTCCTTGTATTTCTCTAATTAAGATTTCTCAGCAGTCCTGCAACTTAAGTGTATTCTTTCCATTTTGCAGGTGAGGAAACTGAAGCCCAAAGAGCTAAAATTGAGGTCATATTTCTGACCTCAATGTTTGTATGTTTACCATATGGCACAAGCTGTTCTGAGCTGTGCCTGTCAGTATGGGTAATCCTTATCTGGGAGGTGGCTGTCATAACATCTTACTGATGCAGAGACAGAGGCATGGAGAACTTAAGAAACCACCCAAGTCTCCAGAGCCAGCTAGTAACGGAACCGGGCTGGTGTCCTCCTGGGGTCCTTCTCGGATCCAAGCCCCTTGCGCCCTCAGAGCGCTGCTGGCTAATCTGGCCCTCTGTGACTCCAGCGTGGGTCTCGTGCACAAGGACAAGGCCACACTGAAGCAGCTAGTGAGGGAGGCCTGGTGGGCGGATTTCTAGAAGGAAGAGGCCTTGGGCTGGGCGACTGTTCTAGATTGCAATTTGGCTTGATGGAGGTAAAAATGAATCATATTAGATGTGACCAGTACCCTTCCTCTGTTCTGACAATTAGGTTCAGAGGCAACGTGCCAGGCCGACTTAGAGCAGCCAAGTTAGAGGAATTGAGAAGGAGTGGCAGCCTCAAGGGCGCCAGGTAGCTGGTAATTGGCGTTGGTGATGACAGGAGGTGGCAAAGCCGCAACTCTGAGCCACTTGCCCAGCAGAGTTTCTGGCTTCTGCTGGGGAGACAGGGAGGGGTGGGAGGAGGGTTGAGAGAGAAATCTGTTTCTAAGAGGCCTTGGACCTGTTCCTCCACCCCCACCCTACCTCCAGGCTTGTGGGAGACTGGGTGTGGACCTAAAGTCAAATCCCTTTGAGGGTGGGGGAAGAGGGGATGGGCCACCTGTGAGCTGGGGACAGAAGGGAGATGGAAGCATCACCATTTTATTCCTGTGGGAAATGGCTCCTTCTCTGAGATCCATCATCTTGGCTATTGGGATTAACCTTAAGTGTTTGGGTGGTTCTGTCTTGGACCTTTAACAGTTTGGAGGCTGTGAAACGGGCCAAGTTCTGTCTTTGCAGGTGTGCTCTGCAGCTCACTGTCTTTCTCTTGCTGGAGGGATGGTGACACAGAACCACTTACAGTTAGTTCTTCCTGTTCATGTGTGTTGGGGTTGGAGACAACATAGGATAAGAGGCACATAGACAGAATTGGAAAATGAAGGTAGAAGATCCAAAAGCCACATGCCCTCCAAAGATTATGATTTATCAAATCTGTGGTAAGGCCTGGGGATCTGCATTTGAAAGACTTTGTTTGTTTGTTTGTTTAGAGCAGAGGGAGGGGCAGAGAGAGAGAGAATCCTAAGTAGGCTTCATGCTGAGTGCAGAGCCTTGCAGGGCACTTGATCTCACAACCCGTGAGGTCATGACCTGAGCCAAAACCAAGAGTTGGGCACTGAACTGACTGAGCCACCTAGGCTCCCCATTTTTAAAAAAGGATTTTATTTATTTATTTATTTACCTATCTATCTAGTTATATATTTATATATTTATTTATTTATGGACAGAGTGAGAGCACAAGTGGGCATCTGTATTTTAAACGAGCTCTCCAGACAATTCTGAAACACCCCCAAGTCTGAGAACCACTGGTGTGAAGGAAGGAGGAAGGAAATACACAAGATCTAGGCCCTCACAGTGGTCATCACTGACCACCAAGATAACAAGAAGGAAATAAGGTAATGTCATTTTCATTTTCTGAAATGAGGAAGAGTATCAGTTTTTCAGGGTAGCCAGACATCTTCATGGAGCTGATTTCTGAAAGAAAGCCATGAGGCGTATCCTGGGACAAAGGATGCTAAATGACATAATGGATAATTGGGGGGCAGGAGAGATGCTTTGTGTCCCTCAAGGGTCTGTTGTGCCAGCCACCCCGCAGCTGTGGCCCCTGTAGGGAGCACTAGGCCCACTCTGCTTTAGGACTTGCTCACTCTGAGATGCCATCCCTTCCTGCAATCAGTGGGGAGGGGGGCATTGCCAGGAGGAAAAGTGAGGTGACTTTGAGGAAAGGAGTACGTGTGGGAGATGAGAGATGGTGGTGGTTCTTCTGGGCCTATGCAGTGAGTCTGAAGGTATAGCCTGAATCAGGTCCCTAGGTAACCAACCAAGTGAAGAGTTTCACCCCAGGACTCAAGCCACTTCCCTTCATGGTGCCCCTAAAGCACAGCATCTGGGTGATTGAAGTGACAGGGGGAGGGAGAGGTAAAGGGGAAAAATTGGTTAACACCACCCGATGCTGAGAAGACCTGAAACTACAATCAGTTGGGGAAAATATTTGCAATGTATGTGACAAATGAATACCACAAATACATAAAGAGCTTTCGTAAACACTAAGAGAAAAGCCAACATTCCAGTAGAAAAATTAGCAAAGCATATGTGAGTATGCAGTTCAGATCACCCACAAACATAGGAGAGATGTTCATTCTCACTAATAATCAATTACAAGTCAATTACCTTCTTTTTACAAGTTAATTAACTTCATTCAGGTTAAAACAACAAATGCGATATCATCTTTCGAGTATCTAGATGGTAAAGCTGAAAAAAGTAATGGGCAAGATGCATATAGTGGGAAATGCAGGGGTTGATAATATTTATGGCTGTTAGGAATCTTTTTTTTTTTTTTTTAAAGATTTTATTCATTTATTTGGCAGACAGAGATCACAAGTAGGCAGAGAGACAGGAGGAAACAGGCTCCCTGCAGAGCAGAGAGCCGGATGTGGGGCTTGATCCCAGGACCCTGGGATCATGACCTGAGCTGAAAGCAGAGGCTTTAACCATCTGAGCCACCCAGGCACCCCGGCTGTTAGGAATCTTAATAACATAGTCTTTTTGGAGAATAATTTGTCAGCATGAAAAACCTTAAAAATGTACATAACCTTTGGCTAAGGACTCTATTTCCTGGAATTTCAGTTGGAGGTAAAATAGATGTCCAAAATTAAGAATTTGCTTTTAAAACCATAGTTTATCTGTACAATGGGTTATTAAGTAGCCATATAAAATCAGGTCGTCAAAGAATTTTTAATTATGTAGGAAAATGTGAAGTGGATATATTGTTAAGTGAAGCACGTATAAAAGCAGGTTCCAAAATAGTACTTAAGGTATCGTTCCTGTTATGTTAAAAAAAATTAAGAAACCAATAGAAAATACTATGTGATGCATTGAAAAAAATCCAGAGAGCAGACACCAAATAACAATGATTGTCTCCGGAAGGTGTGATTAAGGAGTTTTTAGCCTCGTCTTTGTGCTTTTCTGTGTTTGCTTTCTTTTCTCTTAGATAATGAGCATGCTGCTTTTGTAATAAAAAAAAAAAAAATACCAGGAACATGTTCTTTTTTAAGTGGCTCTGCCAGTCATGCTCCTGCTACATTGAAGGCTGGCTGTGGGTGATCACTTCACCACACTTCCTGCTGCCTCCATTTAAATCTTCCTTTCTCCAATCTCTGCATCCTCGCTGACATCTGTTGTTTCCTGAGTTGTTAATTTTAGCCATTGTGTGAGGTGGTATCCCATTGTGGTTTTGGTTTGTGTTTTCCTGATGCCAAGTGATGTTGAGCTTTTTTTTCATGGGTCTGTTAGCCATTTGGATGCAGAGAGAGAGAGGAACGCTCTTACACTGTTGGTGGGAACGCAAACTGGTGCAGCCCATTTGGAGGTTGGAAAACAGTATGGAGGTTCCTCAGAAAGTTCAAAACAGAACTACCCTACGACCCAGTAATTGCACTGCTAGGTGTTTATCCACAGGATACAAACATAGTGATTCAAAGGGGCACATGCACCCCAAAGTTGATAGCGGCGATGTCCATGATAGCCAAAATATGGAAAAAGCCCAGATGTCCATTGACAGATAAATGGCTAAGGAAGACGTGGTATATATCTAAGATGGACTAGTACTCAGCCATCAAAAATTAATGATACCTTACCATTTGCAGTGACATGGATAGAACTAGAGGGTATGATGCTCAGCGGAATAAGTCAGAGAAAGACAAATACATATGATTTCACTCCTGTGTGAAATTTAAGAACTAAAACAGATGAACATAGGGGAAGGGAAGGAAAAATAAAATTAGACAAAAACAGAGAGGGAGGGAAACCATAAGAGACTCTTAACTGTAGAAAACAATCCCACTTGCTGGGGGGAAGGTGGGTGGGGGGTGGGCTAACTGGGTGATGGGCATTAAGGAGGGCACTTGATGTAATGAGCACTGGGTGTTATATGCAACTGATGAATCACTAAATTCTATCCCTGAAACTAATAGTATGGTACATAGTAACTAAATGGAATTTAAATAGAAAATTTTTAAAAATGAAAAAAATTTTCCTTTCTGCAAGCCCTGGCTGCCTCCCTGCTGTGTGCTGAGTGCTGATGGGGTCTGTGAGAGTTCTCACTCTCCAGGCTCTTAGGGGCTGGTTAGCTGTGAAGGGGTAAGGTCTAGATCATTTGCTATAGATATGCCTTTGGCCTTTGGTGTGTTCATCATTTTGCTGGATATAAAGATGGTATAGGGGCATCTTGCTAAGAATGCCTGAGATCTGGTTTTCTTGCCCGAGAAACCCTAATCCTCTTCTTTCTTTGGAAATTTATTTGGTTCTCAGTAGCCTCAGCGCATGGCTGGGCCCTGTGTTGTGGGAAACTGAGAAGTCACCATCTATATCTCAAAAGGATAGATCCATGTGACTTACTGACCTGCGTCAGAGAATCCTAAGAGGGCAAGCTGGGATGGAGCTACCTCCATCCCTATGGACCTGAACGAGACATCTGGTCTAACTCTTCATTTTTCAGAGAAGAAAACTGAGGCCCTAAGAGAGAAGAGAACTTGGTAGTTGGTAACAGAGCAAGGACTCCTAAACTTGTGCTCTGCCCACAGTCACCCCTGAGTGTTTGGGAGATGTGATCTGCGCCATTGTCAAGTAATGGCAAGGAAGCAAACTTTGGGAGAAAAAATTCACCGAAATTCTAAGAAACAGAGGATGGCAAGGAACTGAGTGTATCAATGAAGAAGTTGCAACAAGAATTCCTAGGACATTAAGATCCAGGGGGACAGGGACTCCTGGGTGGCTCAGCTGGTTAAGCGCCTGCCTTTGGCTCAGGTCATGATCTCAGGCTTCTGGGATGGAGCCCCGCCTCGGGCTCCCTGCTCAGCGGGGAATCTGCTTTTCCCTCTCCCTCTGCCCCTCCTCCCTGCTCATTCTCTCTCTCTCTTTCAGATAAATTTAAAAAATCTAAAAAAAAAAAAAAAAATAGGATCCAGAGGTACAGAAGAGAACCAGCAAGAAATAGCTGGTCATGGTTCGTTCACACACCCACATTCACATACACAGACACACATAGTCAGTTCTCTGTAGAGTCACTTATTTGGTGTGAATTTTAGGAAAGTGGAAAGACCTTTTTATCTCCAAGGAATCTCTCCACTTGCCCACTGTGGTCCTAAACTTGCCATCTTAAAGTCCCCCTTGGTCAAGGACACTGTTAAAATGTGAATGTGTTGCTTTGGAAGGAGGTCAAATGAACCCTTGGGAATCTTTTAACACTTTCTGTGAGTTATGGAAAGGATCCCAGAGCAATGTGGGACATGGGGAGGTGAATGTTCACAGGAGACAGAATAGGCACAGTACTCTGCACTCAAGGGGATTCTAGAAGATAAACTGTTTATTTCGCCCTTTCTTGAGGATGAACTTGTACCCCCACAGGAATGGCAGAACCTCAGCCATCTTGGATTTTTCTGTCTTCCTTGGCAGTGCCGTTCTTGCTCTGCACAGTGAGCTCACACTTAAGTTCTCATCTCTTATGGTCCAGTCTCCTGGGCTTTGCCAGGCTCTGAAGGCCAATGGGCTGACGTTTTTTGGATCGAGCTAGCTGACCCATTCTGTGGAAGTTCTTTCACAAATCAAACACACATATGATTGTCAGGAACTAGGTGGTGAGAAGGGGGCCCAGCCCAAGTGAACATCGTTGTCTCCTGACCTCTTACTCTCGCCTTCCTTCCGCTCCCACAGAGGAGAGGAAAGGGCAAGCATAGCCTTCTGATGTATGTTCTCGACAAAGTGGCCACTTGCCAGCAAGGAAGTGAGGTAGAGAGGTGGTGACTTGGGGCCTCCACAGAATACAGCATTCGTGTTCCCCTCTCTGCTTTTCCAGCTTTGGTGAACTCTTTCCCCTTTGCCTGTCTGGATCCAGCTTTTTCTGCTAGGCCTGGTTCAAATCCTGCCAGCTCCACAAGGCTCTTCCTGACCCCCCTCCCCGTCAGGTGGTAGTTGTCCTCCTCTGCAGCTTCTGTTTGCCCACTCACTTGACCATGGACACATGTTCCTCTTACACACACCCATGCCGTGTTTCTTTTTTCCTTAATGTATGTTTCATCTCCCCAGTTGACTATAAGTCCTTCAAGTTGTGGAATGTGTTACGCTTAGAGCACTTAGGACACTGACTGAGTCAGTGAGGAATGGAGGAATGAATGAGAGAAGGGATGGAGACATGAATGGGCCCTCAGGTGGATGGTGGGGGGGCGTGGGGCTGGGGAGATAGGAGGTGAGTGTGTGGAAGGCTCCAAACCCAACACTATATTATGTAACCCACATCATGTCGGAGTCCAGAGCCTAGACTCTACACCAGGGGACATGCCAGAGGACACTGAGCTGTATTTTCAGTCAAAACTGTTCTCTGTATAGCCAAGTCCAGCTTAAATCAGGTCTCACTTACTTCACGTCTTGGTCTTGTGGGCTCAGGTTCATTTGTCAACACCACCCGAATGTGTTTATACTTAAAAATAGATTCTGAAAAGTGATCATACCTCAGCCTGACTTGGCTGTGCTCAACAATTCCTTCCTTTTCATGCTTTAGGAGTTTTTTTCTGACAGGATTTAAAAAAAAAAAAAAAGGGCAAACAGAACTAGCCAGCGGAAGGAAGTTAGCTGCAGGGAATCAAGTGAGCTAACGGGCGAACCCAGCTGCCATTGGCCAGCATGAGCAGACACCTGTGACTCTGTGGACGGGAGCCACTGGTAGGTCAGGGCTCAGCTCCCTGATCTGGTCCCTGATTCTGATCCTCTGTGTATTCCTAACCGTTGACCCTGAGCTTGGCTTGGGTGGAGTGACTTCTTGAAAGACTAGATAATTTTGAGAAGCGCCGGTGTTTTCTGCTTATCTCTCGCTCACTCTCTTTTTTCCCCCACTTACAGTTTGGAAATGTTTGGGGACCAGCAAAGGGCATGTTTTCACGTTGTACAGGGTGCTTCTCCAGTTGTGTTTCCTGGAGCTCTCGGGGTTCTGCGAAGCCTGTTAGGCATCAGGGTGTGGGCTCTGAGTCAGTAGGCTCCCAGTGTCCCTCCTCCCAAAAAGAAGTACTGCTTTTTATCTTTTTTACATATTGGGCTTCTGGGCAAGATGTATTGGAGAGAGGGTTCCACACTTCACACAAATTTTAAGCACCGATGTCAGAAGACTGAAGACATTGGCAACTTGGTCAGAGAGGAGAAACGGGTTCATCGGCCTGCAGGCTTGTCTTGCCAGCTGGCAGAAATGGCCATTTGAAGGGCTCTGGGCGCTCTGGTGTTCGCACTTGCTGGTGCTGACGTTTCTGTCCACGCCAGAGTCTCTACTCGCCTCAGTCTGGCTTCGATGCTGCTCCTGGGCACCTCGTACTCCTTGCTTGTCCACCTAGTTCCTGATGCACTGCCCACCTGGCTTTTGGTAAATTTTTGCTCCTTACCCTTATCTCTGTGGCCCAGAATTCTGACCTGCTCCCTGCTCTGATTTCTGGCAACTTTATATTTCTTCATGCTATTTTGGCTTCCTGGCTCTCTAATTTCTTGCCTGGCCCTTGAGTAACTATGTCCCAGGTGTCTTCTGTCTTCCTGATGCGGGCATCACACACGGGAACCCTGCTTTTCATCTGCCATGGCCCTCCCCAGCATTATCTGTTTTTAAGGTGGGATCTGAGGATCTAGTTCATTGGGACTGAATCAGTTTCAAGGATAGGCTGGGTTGGAACGTGCAGACCAGAGTCTATTGGCTGGAAAGAAAAAAGAACTTACTTCCACGGAGAAGTTATGTTTCACATAGTGCTTTCATACACAGTCTCATTTCATTCTTTTTTTTTTTTTTTTAAGATTTTATTTATTTATTTGACACAGACAGAGATCACAAGTAGGCAGAGAGGCAGGCAGAGAGAGGGGGAAGCAGGCTCCCCGCTGAGCAGAGAGCCCGATGCGGGGCTCGATCCCAGGACCCTGGGATCATGACCCGAGCCAAAGGCAGAGGCTTTAACCCACTGAGCCACCCAGGTGCCCTAGTCTCATTTCATTCTTGTTACAATCTGGTGAGACTGGGACATTCTTATGTCTATATTACACACAAGGATGTGATTTACTGAAGGTAGAACCAGAAGTAGAATGTAGATCTTTGGACTCTATATCCTGGGCTAGGGTAGAGGAGATAAGAATAGGTTGAGTGCCAAGGCAATGAGAAGGATCTTGTTCATGGGAATTAGAAGAGGCCTGACTAGGGGTTAGATGTGTTGGTAATGGGAGGGAGATATGAGGCAGGGGCAGCCACAGAGGCCCCACAGTCAAAGGTGGTCAGGCAGATAGGGGACGGGGTGGGGGAGCTCCATGACACCATCCCCATACAGGCTGTTGCTGTGGGAATGGGGTGTGTGTCCTCTGGGATCAGGCTGATCTGGTTCCTACTGACTAAAGATTTGACCTGCTCCTGGCCCATGCCTTTTGTTGTTGTTGTTTTTTAATTTATTTATTTTGAGAGAGAGAGAGAAAGAAAGAGAGAACATACTGGGGAGGGGCAGAGGGAGAGAGAGAACCTCAAGCAAATTCCTCAAGCAGACTCCATGCTGAGCGCAGTGCCTGACGTGGGGCTTGATCCCAGGACCCTGAGATCATGACCTGAGCCAAAATCAAGAGTCAGATGCTTAGCCAACTGAGCACCCAGATGCCCCATGGCCCATGCCTTGGAGATATGTTAGCTGAAGAGCCTGTTCCCCCACCTGCTGGGCTGCCTTTGGGAAGGTCTTGACTGGAAGCATCTAAGCATTATACCTTTTCCTTGACCCTGAAAACTTGCAGGGTAATTCCAAAGGAATGGTGGCTCATTGTTCTGCAGTGTGGGAAGAGGAACTACAGTGACCCCTTGGGGGAAGTAGGAGGAGGAACTGGGTGTCCACATCCCTGTGCTTTGGAACACTTCCCATTCACTACCACTCCACACACATGGTATCTCGTCCCCGGGTTTACATTCTAGGGAGCCCTGCCTCATCTCTACCTTAATAAACTGGTGACTTTGGGTCAGATTACTAAACTCATGGACACTTTACAGTTGACTGAGAAAGGAACTGAATTAGGTCCGCTCTGGTCCTAGACCTTACAAAACATGTTTAGCAGCATGCCAGAGCAAGTCTGGTTGGCTGCTGCTTTCCATGGAAGATAGGGGTGGGTGGGCTGAGGATTTGGTCTCCTTCAGGCAGGTCATGATTGGTGCATTTTCTTTTGAAATGAACACTAACAATAAAATTAAAAAAAAAACACAAGTCTGCTTTTTAATTTTCACTGTCCCTGTGCAATTCTAAATAATATCAGTGATGAAATACTCCTCTTTTCTGGGGTGGGACCCTCTCCCCACTGCTTGGTATACTACTGAAGCTAGCTAGAGTCAGTAGGTGTGGTTTTGTGTCCTAGCCCAGCTCTCAGGGCTGGCTCCCTGGCTCAACCACCAAGTTTCTTCCCTAAGCTTCTGTTTCCTTTTCTGTGAAATGGAACTATGAAGGAGACCTGCAAATATTAAAAGAGAGAATAAATTTATAAAGAGAAAAGCTGGATATAAATGCTGTGTTATCCACATTGCTGTACAAAATCTAAATGGTGTGAGACCTGGGTCACATTCAGGATGTTATTCTTTGGCAGTGAAGAATTTGGGGGTGATCGAGCTAGGCTCTTCATGAAGTTGAGAAGCTGGTGTTGGAGAGATAACATGGTTTCCGGCACCAAGAAACTGTTCTAGGTTTATGCCTTTTCATCTGATTCCTGGGCAGACAATAGGACATCCTCGTGGGGTACCACCCTGGGCCCTGCTGAGTTGCTGAACGAGGCCCATCTGTCTCACTCTTTATGTAGGCTTCTGCATCTTCCTGGGGTCCTGAGTGAGTGAGGAGCTGAGTCCTCTGGCTGGGAAGAGGAGTGTGTTTCTGACTTAATTACAGGAGAGTGTGCTGGCAGAATTATGGAGGCTAGTTTGTGTCTGGTGGATTGCATGTCCGTCACTAAACCATGCTACGTGACTTCAATCCAGCCCCAGGCTCAGAGTCACACACACACACACACACTCTACCCCATGCCTCCTGCCCTTCTACAGTGCTAGATGATAAAGTCCTTTCTCAGGCACCATTTATGACTTCTCTTGTGACATGGGCAGGCCAAGGTTTCTCACCCCTGCTTGACAGGGAGGAAATTGAAGCCCAGGGAGTTGAGCTGTCCCGGGTCGGGGGTAGGGCTCTGACTAGAACCCACATGGAGAATAAAGGGAAAGCCTTTACTTCTGTTCAGTTTGTCCTGGGCTCTTTGGAGCTTTTTGACTGAAGCTTTCTGAGGTGAGACCTCAGGGGGCAGGTGGAGAAACACAAACCAAGAAGGCAGTGCCTTGCCCCAGCCCATGAGGCTCCGATGGCAGGACCAGGAGACTGCTGGCCCTTTGCAGTGTGAGACCATGGGTTGGGTATTGACTGCAATGTTGGGGGGGAGGGGGAGGGGGAGGCAGGAGGATTGGAATATGCATGCTTTGCACATGTGTGTCAATGTTTCAGCATTCCCAGAATTTGATTTAATATGAGTAATGATTTTCATTAGAGATTGGGTGGCTCCTCTCTGTTTCCTCTCTGGATGGCACCCAGGGTGGCTCTGTCCTCACCTAACCTAGCCTAGAGAGGCCTTCACAGCCTACCCTTTGCCCTCATAGCCTAGCTGGGCAACTTCTGTGCTTTGTGGCCTGAACCCCTGGCTTTGGAGCATCCTAATGGACAGATGAGGGCCCATCCATGAGTCAACAGGGCATAATAGAGAGGCATCTCTGCTCTGATTTTTTTTTTTTTTTTTTACACCTCAGCTCTGATTTTTGCATTTGCTGTGGATACAGTGACCAGGGTGAGCCTGAATGTAAACTTCTACTCCTGGTACCCCCAAAGCCTAGGGTCATCTTCTGTCTTGATTTAGAGCAGTTCAACACCAGACCCGTCAGGCAGAAATGGCCCTAGTGGGAGAGACAACACTCCTCTCCCTACCTCCCGTACTCCCCATCCTCCTTCCCATCCTCCTTCCCTTGAATGTCAGATCAAAGAACCAAGGGAGGAGAGCCTGGGTGGCTCAGTGGGTTAAAGCCTCTGCCTTCGGCCCGGGTCATGGTCTCAGGGTCCTGGGATCGAGCCCCACATCGGGCTCTCTGCTCAGCGGGGAGCCTGCTTCCTCCCCACCTCTCTGCCTGCCTCTCTGCCTACTTGTGATCTCTGTCTGTCAAATGAATAAATAAAATCTTAAAAAAAAAAAAAAAAGAACCAAGGGAGAGGGTAATGAATATTGAAAAGGACAAGGAATAAAATGAGTAATAGCAGTACGGTTTCTTCTTCCATAAAATGCAGAGAGTCAGAAGACTGTGGTAAGTGGGTTTCTCAGCCCCCGCTTGCACCAGTCACCTGGGAGGTTTTTAAATATCTCAGTTCCCAGACGGCAGCCCACCCAGACCCAGAAGATGGAAATCTCTGGGGATGAGACCCAGGCAGCCAGTTTTGGAATCCCCTGGGTGATTCTGGTGTACAGCCAGTTGAGAACCACTCCTCGAAGGGTCAAGAGAGTTGGTTAACTGCTTAGGACAAAGATATTCCTGCATCTAGCTATGCACTAGAATCATGAGGAGGACTTTAAAAATGACACTGACTCCCTGGCCTCACACTGCCCACAATGTAGATCAGTGACTTCCGTGGTGCCTCTAGCTTGACCTTCAGAGGGGCAGTAAACTAGTAACAGTTAGAATAGCTATCATCCATTAGACCTGACTGTGGGCCAGCATCACAGATATTTCCAGTCACCCCGAGTCCCTAGTAGGAAGTCACGATTCCCATTTTACAGATGAGAAAACTGATGCTCAGAGCAGGTAGCCACTTGCCCCAGGGGACAGCGTAAGTTTCCTGAGTCCAGGCCTGTCTGCTCGGGAGTGCTGCTTTTGCTGCCCAAACCTCTCAGCCTAGGGGCTGGCCCTCATGGAGCTATTCTCCCCTCTTCCCAGTAATGGTCCACCAAGAAGGACAAACTCATCAGTGGCCTAAGCTCTCCTTGGGCTCCCCTTGGACTCCCCAGGGTGGGTTGAATGGAGGATCCCTCCCCCAGGAAGAGAGGGGAGATGAGTGGTGTTGTTTGGTGTTTGGCTTCATTATTCACCCACTCTCAATATACCTGCTTTTGCTGGGAGGAAATGGCCTGTATATTAGGACTGAGCCCCCAGTCACCTCTCATGGCCATAGCTGCTCTCAACAAGGAGAAAACTCAACCAGGAAAAGCAGACACTCATTTGCTTTTTTTGAGACCTTGAGGAATTTTTAAGTCATGTCATACAGAAAAATGCCTCTGTTTCCCTCATAAGTCAAAGTGGGGGAGCTATCTCAAGGTGACTTGAAATATTTCTCTCAGCTTTACAAAAATTCTGTGCCTCCACATCTGTGTTCCGTGAGCTTAAACAAAATGCTTAAAATCCTTAAGCTTTGGTTTCCCCATCAGTCAGCTGGAAGGAGTGAGCCATGTCTGCCCTGAGGGCTGCTGACGCCAGGCCCCTGAGAAGTCAAAGAAAAGAAAAACATGGCCGTCCTGACATTGAGACTCACAGTTGCCTGGGACTGGAAGCTTTGTCAGGTGTTTGCTGCCTCCGACTGAGGGACCCAGTGTCCCTGAGGCCCAAAGTAGCTCCAGGGGACCAGCTGTGTTAGAGATCTCACTGACTTTGTTCACTCTGGCTTTGAGAGGCCTGGCTTCCCTCCACCTGCATCAACCCCTAGTGTGTAGACAACTAGGAGCCAATATTCAGGGCATAAATAGCTGAAACTTTAGAATTAATAGACAGTGTAATATAAATTTGGTTCCATAAAGCCATCCCTGCTCAGCCAAGACCAGCTCCCAGGACCTTCTCCTTCCCCAGAGCTTCCTCTGTACCTGTTGTCTGTGCCTTTGGTCCCTGCCCCTTATCCCATCGCACAGGGCCTGGCACAGAGCAGACACTCAGGCAGCGCTGAGTGAATGGAGGATGAGGGGATAGAGAGTTACGGGAATATGTGTCTGGTGACGTCTCTAAGGTGGTTGCCATAGAATGCTATTTAAGTGTTGGCATATCTATTCCTTGCTTGCTCTACTTGACTTTTTTTTTTTCCACTTAGGTTTATTTTGAAGGCTCTCTCACTGAGAATTATTCTAGGAATGGAGTGGTTCAGATGTGATGCTATTTTCTGAGGTTGAGGCAAATATCTGGAGAATTTCACTGTGCATAACTCTTACCCCAGAGCCACTAAGAGAGTACATCCTGCCTGTGGAGTATGGTGCTCCCTTATTAAGCCATTAAACTGAACCTGAACACTTTCTGAGTTCCGTCTTAAGAAGTGGGTATTGTGGGTGAGAAAACATGGGGCACTTGTGGAAAATGATGGAAGAAGAGTGGGAGGACCCCAGAAGGGGGCTTCCACTGGGTAGTCTCTGGAGACTTAGAGCTGCCCACCTGCCTTGCCCATCTGAACTGAGATGGCAAACAGAAGGCTGCTGCCCTTCCCTGTAGAGTGGGCTGTCCTTGGAGCACTCAGAGAAGCTGGCTCAGGGCCACCTGCCATTGGGAGGGACACCATTTCATGGTTACTGTATTGGTTCCCAGAACGAAGCACTTCTAGGCTCAAACCTGAAGGGCACTAAGCACCGTCTTGACTTCTATAACTACTTAGTGGCTTTGTGGACAGTGGGCTGGGTCCCTGGCTTGGCCATTAACTCTGTGATGACCTCACACTTGTCGCTTGACCTCTCCTACGCATCAGTTTTCTAACACTTTACAACTCTGTGGTCCCATTAGCCCTCTCACCATGGCGAGCTCCCACTTAATTGTTATTAACAGTGTTAGACTGCCTCCATCCGCCTGGTCTCCACCAATATCCCACCAACCCAGCCAGCATGTCCTCTGGCCTTGTCCTTACTTTAAGGGCATCACCCTCATCTTGGCTCTGCTCCCTTACTGTAGACCTGCTTTGATCAGGTCATTGAGATTTTATTTGTTGGGAGGAGGTCGGGAACAAAGGTAGAATAAGAATATAGGGAATATGGAGATATCACAGTTATAAATGGATGAATTTGTACTTGTATCCACATAAGGATGGAAATAACTGTTACCATTAGTACTTTGACCATGCCGATCTGATCTTTATGTTTTTCCTTTTTAAACTTTACATGACATAATACAAGCTTCTGGACCCTGTGGTTTTATCTAGTGGGTACTGGACTCAGGTTCTAACTGAGACTTAGGAATGATGAGGCTGTGCCATCCTCATCAAATCAGTAACCTTCCAGGGCCTCAGTGGTCACATCTGTACACTGGGAATGACAATACTAACATTCATTCCTAGTAAAGGCAAAGGATTCGTATGAACAAAAGAGAAGCCCAGGACCTGCCCCATCTCAGCCAGGGTTAACAGGCAGGTGAGGATGCTGGTGGCATGATTTGTCCTACCCTCGCAGCATGACTTTGAATTAGTGTGGCCTGGGGGCTGGCAACTGGGTCACTTCCTGGGTGGACATAGTAACAACCCGACTGTGCCGGTCTGTGTCCCCACAGCGGCCAGTTTGCCATTGTGAAGAAGTGCCGAGAGAAAAGCACGGGGCTGGAGTACGCGGCCAAGTTCATCAAAAAGCGGCAGAGCCGGGTCAGCCGGCGGGGCGTGTCCCGGGAGGCAATCGAGCGGGAGGTGAGCATCCTGCGGCAGGTGCTACATCCCAACATCATCACGCTGCACGACGTCTTTGAGAACCGCACCGACGTGGTGCTCATCCTGGAGCTGTAAGTGGGTGCCCGGGACCCCTGGCGGGCAGCGGGGGCGGGTAGGGTGCTGGATGGTGCAGCCACAGGTCCCAGAGGGCAGTAGCAAGCAGATGAAGTCAGCGGTGGGTTGTTTCCCTTGGTTACCGCCCCCCCTCCCCCAATCTGGGTCAAAGTAGGTGGGTTTGCTGAGTAGCGGGGACAGGGCTAGAGTCTAGGTCTGGCTTTCATTGGACCCTGGAATAAAAGGGAAGCGGTGGCTGGTGCTGGGGTCATTTCCAGGGGAGGACGTTGGGGGGGGGGCGGGGACGGTGGGGGACGGGGTGTAAGAAGGTGGTGGGAGGGAAGGAGAGGCAGTCTGGGAGGGGTCTTCTCTATGAGGAGGAGAGAAGCAGACATGCTCCAGGCTCCAGAGAGCCCTTCTCCAGCCCTTTCCTGAGAAAAAAATCTCCGCATTTGTGCTGTTTGATGCCTTCATTATCCTAATAATAGTTGTTATTGAGAGCGCCCCACCCCCATGGTAAGCCATCCATTTGTCAGGTGCCTCATGTTTGCTCAGTCCTTTGTTCAGTCCTCACAAAGACTCTTGAGGGAAGTGTCCTACTAACATGGAGGGCTTACTTTGTATTCACTATACTGAGCACTTCTGTTACCTTACTTAATCTTCCTAACAATCTTAGCACACAGAGGCTCTTATTCTTCCCATTTTACAGACAAGAACACTGAGAGGCCAGGTCGCTTATTGGCCCCAAAGCCAGAAAGAGGTGGGGCCAGGATCCGAGTCCACAGGCTTGTGTGGACAGCTATGAGTGTGAGGTGGGATGGCCTTATGCCGGCCTCGTGGGGGAAGATGTCACAGTTTGTTGATACCAAGACTCCAGGGGTTGGCCACCTGGTGTCCCCCAGGAGGTGTGGCCATGGAATGGGGAGATGGGTCTCTGGCAGACAACAGAGTTTGAGCTGGACTGTGCCACAATGGCTGTGTCCATTCAGGCAGCAAGACCCGTATTGGGAATATTCTGAGCCTCACAGGCATCTGTGCATCTGCCAGTTAACAGAGGGGTGGTGGCATTTGTTTTGGTAATCCCTGATTTTGTGACCTTGGGCCAGTCACTTCCCTCCTCTGAGCTTCAGCTCTCATCCATAAATGCGGCAGCCACCCTTCGCCTGCCTACAGGTTGGGTGGACCACCTGACATTTGAAATAATTCTAGTTTGAGAGCTAAACCCTTGTATTACCAGGATATAGATTTACATAGCAGATGGCCATTTGCATACTCTTGCATTGGATGCTTAAATTATCCATCTCTCTGTTTAAATGCATAAAATCACTCGTGCTACTCCTTTCTCACTCCAGCGTCCTTCATGTCTCTCCCGTGGTCTTCTCAGCCAGTCACACTAGCTGGCAAATGCCACTGCTGACTCAGCAAGCCTGGGGGTGTCCTGCAGGTGTGGTCAGCCATGTGGACAGTCCAAGGTGTGGCATCCTGCGGGGGTCAGGGGGAGCAGTTGGCACACTGGTTTCCAGCAGAGTGAGAGGCCCATCTCTGCTGGGAAGGCGAGGCCACTGCTTTAAAAAACTTTCCAGCAACTGAAAAAAAATTACATTCATAATCCTACCACCCAAACATAGCTATTTATGTTTTTCTGTGATTCCTCTCAGTCTTTATCTGTTTGTATACAATCATCGTACTTGTACAATTTCTTGGTCTACTTTCCCCCCTCAGTTAGCATAATTTCACAAAAAGGGTTTTTTTCTTTTAACTGAGTGTATCATGTTTCATTGAATTACATACTCGTATATCTCTATTATTAGACATTTGGTTTTTATTTCCTAGCTTTTAACCATTACAGATTTTATGGCCATGAAACAACTTTTTTCTCATAATTTCCCACCTTTTTGTTTATTTGTTTGTTTGTTTTTTGAAATAATCCTTTTGGATCAGTCCCCAGGAAGGGGATCATTTTCATAAAATTAAAAAATTTTATTCTTTAATTGCTGGGGAAATCGCCTGCTTCTCCCTGTTTGTAGAACCCTAGGAGTTGGGGTCTGGGATGCTCTTGAGATGTCTCTGTTTCTCCCAGCAAGGCTCCTGGTCAGTGACAGTTATGTGCCCTCTTCTAGTGAGCTGTCACTGTCCATACCACCAGTTGTCCCCAGCGCGAGCTGCCATGCTTGCTCAGTTCTGTGTACTTATGGTTTCTCTGTCTCCTCCTTTTCTTTCAAGCTGTCTCACTGCTCTCAGGGTGCCTGTCTATGGAGTGCTAGGGATTACTAAGGCTGTGCTGAAACCATGTGAGCCTGGGGTCTGAGAGGGAGGACCTCCTGACAGAGAAAGGCTTTTTGTGGGCTTTTTTGTGGTTGGACTTGGTGACCCTGTTGGGCTGATCAGCAGCCTTTGGCAGCCCGGTCCTCATGGTAACCTAATAGGTCAGTGGGTTTGCCCAGTGCTGGAACATGAGTATTAGTGCCTGTCTGTTCAGTTGAAATGGCAGGTTTTCTGGCTGGGTCTACCCCAATCCCACTGCCCCTCTCAGCAGCTGTGGTCTGGTGCCTGGCATGCTCTGCTTTCTATTAAAGTGACCGGTTCTCAGAGGACATGCCCAGCCCTGATTTGAGTCCCTTTTAGCTATTGTTCCCCCATCCATGACCTCCTTAGCAGCAGCTGCCTCCAGTCAGGACTGTTGAAGGCAAGGATGGGAAGGATTCGGTTTTGCCATATAAGCTGACTTCTGTATACCATAAAGAATATTTTCAAAATCTCAGTAGATTAACTCATATCATATGTGGAATGTGCTCTGGAAAATGTAAGTCAGCCCTGGGAAGTTGGACAGGCCTTCCATCCAGGCCCCTGATGGCTCTGGTACCTCCCGGATTCCCAGCAAATGGAAAGCAAGACCTGGGAGGTTGCTTTGGAGAGAATGACCCGGCAGAGTGCCCCAGCGTGTCGGCAGTGCTTCCCAGTGCCCTAGATTGAGTGCTGTTTCCTGGGCCTGAGCAGCTCCAGCAGCATCCTTCCTCAATCACTGCCCATGCAGGTCGTTTTAGGGCACGTTCACAAAACAATCAGAAAAGTGTTTCTAGCAGGCAGAACAACCTGTGAGGAGGGAGATCAGCGGACCCGAAAGGGACTGATCCTGGGGATGCTGAGAGGACAGGACAAGAGGCTCAGACTACTAGGTTTTGCTTTTCATCTTTAAGCTAAAGAGGTTTGGGGACTGAGAAGCCCTTGGGAAAAGCTGTGTTAAGGGGAAAATGAACAAAACCTTGAGGAGAGCTGCCAGGGCACTGATGTGAGTGTCCCCAGCCTGGGTGTCCAGACTTGGACATTTACCGTGGTGGCCTCTTCAGTCTTCCACCCTTCCAGGACTCTCAGGGGGAGTCTGAGGACCCCTGTGGCTATTGCCTCCTTTATCCGAAGGACCATGGGTTATCCGGTCTCCTGCCCAGATCACACCTTCAAATGGAGTGGCTGATGACTGTCTCCCAAAGTCCTCACCCAGCCTGGGCCTTCACATTGGTGGCTCTGGGTGACAGGACACATCCCCATTATCATGAGATTCTTTCACACTTAGGAAGCTTTCTATTTAAGGTAAGAAGGTTAGGATATGCCTGAGGCAGCAGCCTCACAGAACCCAGCAGGGGCTGGAAGGACAGAAAACAAGGGCCAGGCGGTGTCCTGTGTTTCAGAGGGGACGCTGTGGATTTGAACATTGGCTCAGGGCTCGGGACAGGTCTCTTGCCGATGCCACAGTGTCACTTCTGTATGATATGGAATATCCTATATCATGTTGAGAGTTTTAATGCTTTTTCCCCTTTCTTCTTTTATCCGCCTACCTTCTATTGAATGCCTTTGTTACACAAGGTGCTGTGGAAGCAAAGATAACCTAGCTGGGGAGAGAGACAGCTAACAATAGCGTGATATGAGGGATCGAATGCGAATGCGGCTGAACAGGGATGTCAGAGGACCGCGCACTACTTGAGGAGGCTTTGAGCTTTCCTCATGGCACTAAGTCAGGCTTTATAATGTGGAGACAGTGCGGTGAGAAAGACGCATGGTGCACTGGGGCTGAGAAGATCCGGCTCTGAATCCTGGTTCTGTGACTTACTGTGTGACGTTGGGCAAGTCTCACTCTCTTGGGGCCTCTGTTTCTCATTTGAAAAATCAGGACAGAAGTTCCATCTACCACTCTGGGGGGATGTGAGTTTCAAGGGAGAGAATGCTTAGGGGAAGCACAGGTGGCAAACTTTGAGTAGACTTGGAGTCAAATGCCCTTCCACCACGGGCACGCCTGACAACGATATGGTGTGTGGTATTTACTTTCAGGACTTCATCAAGGGTCTCATAGCACTTGTCCAACCCTACAGCAAGATTCCCTACTCCCGGGGGCCATACGCTGGGTTTTATTTCCTCATTCCTGTTTTTTTTTTTTTAAACTCTTTTTAAAAAAAATTTTTTTTAAAAAATATTTTATTTATTCATTTGACAGAGAGAGAGAGATCACAAGTAGGCAGAGAGGCAGGCAGAGAGAGAAGGGGAAGCAGGCTCCCTCCCTGCTGAGCAGAGAGCCCAGTGCGGGGCTCGATCCCAGGACCCCAAGATTAAGACCTGAGCTGAAGGCAGAGGTTTAACCCACTGAGCCACCCAGGCGCCCCATCCTTATTCCTGTTTTGCAAGAAGAAAAGCCAGGCCCAGGGACTCCCCCATGCCATTCCCTCAGGGGAAGGTTGGATCTATGTTAGGGAAGGATTGGGACCACCGTCCTGGCCCTTTGACTGGACTCAGGGTTACTCCTTCACCAGCTAAGAGGGGGCTTCACTTTCCAGCACCTGCCCAAGAGGGGGTAGGGCAGAAAATGGCCTCACCCCTAAGACACATGGAGAAATAGTGCACCAGCCTCATCCCAACACTGAGGCAGTCACCTCGGGCTGTGCCCAGCTGCGGGAGTAGAGGGGCAGTGCGGCTCTAGCAGCCGACATGCTCTCAGGCGCCATCTCACAGGCCTCTCTCAGGCTCTCTTCACCCCTTTACCACCACCCCCACTTTCTCTAAATATTGACTCAGCATCTCTTATGCGGCGGACACTAGCCAGAAAGATGAGGACCTGATCATGGCTCTTGCCCTTGAGAAGCTCCACCCCAGCAGGAACAGGGTCTTCTTTCTGACATTCATCTGTCTGCCAGAAGGAGATATTTTTAACCCCATTTGACAGATGAGAGAAGACTAAGGTGGAGAGTGACGTGCTAAGCAGCCACAGAACCAGCACACCAGCAGGCATGCCCCTCACCTCCAAGGCTGGCCAGCGCCCAGGGATTTCCTGCCACATACATGCCCTGTGTGCATCCCCCACCATCTCTGGGCCTTTGCTCATTTCCCGTACTCCCCTGGCCAGGCCCTCCCCAAGCCTCGCTGCATCCCCAGCGCCTTCTCCCACACTAACCACACGTGACAAACAATACCTCATGGCGGAAGCCCTGCTGGTGGAGTGCTGACACATGCTGGTCACTGGGCTGAGTGCCTTCCTTATCGCACCAGCCCATTTGCTCTTCAGAACGAGGTGAGCATGTAGACATCCTCATTACCCCCAGTCCCTGACAGGCATGGCTGAGAGGGTTAGGGCAGCTCCTCTCCAGTCACACGTTCATCCAAGGAGACAGTGTTGGACAGCGGCTGGGGCCTGGACATGGCCTTGACCGCACGCTCCCCTGCTGAGAGACCTTGCATGGCCACTTCCCCCCTGGGGGCCTCGGTTTCCTCATCTGTTATGGAGGAACTGCCAGGTGATGATGGTCATAATGTGGGAGGGCGACTGAGGGAGATCACGAAGTCTGCCCCCACCCCCCACTGTGGAAGTTTACTGCTAACTTCTGATTATAGGGGATTTCAAATACACAAGAGTAGAGAGAAAAATATAAGGAACTCTCATATGCCCATCACCCAGCTTCAAATGATCAACGTTTTGCCAGTCTTGTTTTATATAAAACTCCTACTCCCCCACCTGTCCCTACTCTAGCTGATTGTTTGCTGGAATATTGTAGAGCAACTCTCAGACAAAATGTCACTTTACATATAAACACTCTAGTGTGCGTCTCTCATTGATGACAGTTTTAAAAAATGTGGCAATCATGTATCTATCCCATGACAGAATTATCCAGTCGGGCCTCGGGACCAACGAGGCTGTCTACGCTCCAGTCCATAGTGATGCTTCTCTGATTGACCCAGAGATATCTTTTTATGGTTGTTTTATTTGAATTAGCATCCAAATGAGGTCCACACACTGCATCTGGCTCTTTTGTCTCTTCTGTCTCATTTCTCCTATAGCAGTTTTCCCTCCCCTTCTTCCTTGATGCTATTGATTTGTTGGAAAAAACTAGGTCATTTGTCCCGTTGATTGTCTCACAGCCTGGATTTGGCTCATTCCTTCCTCATGCTGTTAGTGAACTTGTTCCTCTATGTCTTGCATTTCCTGTAACCTAATAGTTAGATCTAAAGCAGATAACCTCCGTATTGGCACAGTTCAAGAGAAATATAATATGAACCATATATGTGATTAGAGGTTTTCTACTAGCCGCCTTGAATAATAAGTAAAAAGAAATAGGTGAATTAATTTTTATCATATTTTTATTTACTCCTATATATATAAAATATCATTTTAATATGTAATTGATATCAAAATCATTAATGAGATAGTTCACATTCTTTTTTCCATATTCCATTTTCAAAATCTAGTGTGTTTTTTACACTTACAGTACATTTAGCTCATTCTCAATGTAATGGTTAGCGTGAAATACGATCCTATCAAAACAATAAAGTTGTATTTGGAGTAAACTATTTTATACCCCTTCAGTTTTTGAATCAAAATGACTTTAAATGAAATAAAATTTAAAATTCAGTTCCTCTCAGATGCTCAGTAGCCACATGTGACTAGTGGCTATATTGGACAGTGTTCATAGGGCACGTTTCCATCACGGCAGAAAGTTCTGTTAGCTAGCACGGAGCGAGAGGCTGAAGCAGAGGTGGGTGTGAGATAACGTCATGGGTGTTGCTGTATACTTGTTCTTGGGACCCCATCATGTCCAGGGGTTCTGTTTTTCATGACGCTGAGATTGAAGAGTGGTTCCATGGGTGCTTCTGGACATTTTTAAAGAAAGGAGAAGGGTGCCTGGGTGGCTCAGTGGGTTAAAGCCTCTGCCTTCAGCTTTGGGTCATGATCTCAGGGTCCTGGGATTGAGCCCTGCATCACGCTCTCTGCTCAGCAGGGAGCCTGCTTCCTTTTCTCTCTCTCTGCCTCCCTCTCTGCCTACTTGTGATCTCTGTCAAATAAATAAATAAAAATATTAAAAATATATATATATATATAAAGAAAGGAGAAAAAGGACATTTTGGTGCTCTTTGTTTAGGATGAACTAGGCAGTAGGGAATGAGTGAGTCCCCAAATTGGGACAGAAGCCATTCTGGCCATTTAAGAATCATCTGAGGACACTCGATATGATAGAGTGGTTGAAAGTCATCCTGCCTGGGTTTGAATTCTGACTGCCACTTACTAGCTCCGTGACCTTGGGCCTCTGTTTTTTCAAAAACAGAGACTGAGCCTCTGTTTTTTCAAGTAGGAAATACTAGTTCTTAGCTCGTAAGGTATTGTGATGGTTAAATGAGATAATATGCCTTAAGTATACATTATGCACAGAGTGAGTATTCAATGAATATGAATTACTAGTATTTTTTTTTTATTGTAAAAATATAGGTTCCAAGGCTTAGGGGCTGGAGAATCTAATTTGTTAGGGTCTGTGGTAGGACCTGGGATCTGCATTTAAAGCAGGTTCTCCAGGTGATCCTGAGTTCTTGGACACTTTGGTCCAGATCTCTTCCTAATATCTTTCCCTGGGATGACCCTTGGCTCTGTCCCAGCCCCAGAGAAGCACATCCTGGCTGGATACCCTAGCATCCATCAGAGGACAAACAAACCCAGTAGGGCTGTCAGATTTAGCGAATAAGAATCCCCTATTTTATCTAGCAACCCCAAATCCCTAATTTTGATAAAACTGTAAACTAGGCAGGAGTGGGGGGTGGGGGAGAAAAAAAACCTGTAAACTAGTATTTACAGGGGAGGTTGTTTTTGCTCTGTGGGCCTCCATTCCTGCCATATCTACCATAAGGTGCAAGAGTGGGGAGGGTGAGGACAAGAGTAACATGGTCAGGTTTTTAGATGGGTCTAGAACCCATGCCTAGATTCTCTTGAGCTTTGAGCTTTGAGGAGCCATCTTTTGTAAAATGAAAGAAAGGGTTTAGGAGCCCTCTTTTTCAATCTGCTCATCCTGCAGGTAAGGAAACTAAGATCTGCCTGAAGGGGGAAAGTGAATTGCCCAAGGTCAGTGGCAGAGCTGGACTAAAACCTGGGTCTCCAGTTTCTGGCCCAGCATATGTTCCTCTTTGTCACTGCACAGCACTGTTTCTGTCCTCTGTCCCCTCAGTCACGGGGTGGGGAGAGGTAATACCGAGGGTAACCCGAGATCCTTCTGGTGACTCCCTAAGAGCAGTTCCTGACCTTGTGATCCAAAGGGAAGAATGCAGTGAATAGAAGCAAAGTCGGTTCCTGGTGCTGGCTGGACAGAACCCCAGAGATGGGTGAGGGGATCCTGCCGTATGTCCAAATGGTGGGGGTCATGGTCAGGAGCTGCACCCATGGCCTGGCCCCCACCCCACCACCGGTGTCTTGCAGAGTGTCAGGAGGAGAGCTCTTTGACTTCCTGGCCCAGAAGGAGTCGCTGAGTGAGGAGGAGGCCACCGGCTTCATCAAGCAAATCCTGGACGGTGTGAACTACCTTCATGCCAAGAAAATTGCTCACTTTGATCTCAAGGTCAGTGAGGGGATGTGGGAGAAGAGTCATTTTAGGAAGAACGGGCCCTGTCCCCTCTGACATTACTGCTAGGAAGGGATCAGCACCCCTTTGGCCATCCTCCCTCGTCTCGCCATGGAAAACTCTGAGCTCCTAGGAAAAATATGATGCCTCAGGAGGCGTCCCTCGGTTTCATTTTGCATTATCAGCATGGCTGCAAGAAGCTGCTTCTTCAAACCACAGGTACCTTCTGTCTTTCAGACATTAGTAAGTGAGGTGTCATTTTTAAATAGTAGACCACCGACAGGAAACGTGAAACCAAACACGTGTCACAAGGCTGGACTCTTCAGTAACCAAGAACTAACTCAGGAAGAGGCAGAAGTGTTAGCATTCAGACGAGCACCGCCGAGGTCGGCTGGCTGTCTGGGCCCTGCACAGCCTTCCAGGGCCCCTGGCCCAGAGGTCATCAGTCTTGGAGCCTAGGGACCGCTGGCTGCCCTCCCTGTTCCCATCTCCTACCGTGGCCACAAAGCTGCTTCCAAGGGGCACTGATCATTTGTGGTAACTGGTATTCAGGGTTGAGAAAGTTCACTGTGACCACATAGGAGCTCAGAAAGCAAGAATGTGGTCAAAGTAGAAGGATCAGTTCCTGTAGTAACTGAGCTCAGTTTAGTGGACTGATGAGCCTTTACAGACCCCCGAAGCATAAAGATCCTCTAACCTGGGATCAGAGGGACCTATTTACCGGGGTGGGTAGGGGGGTGGAGATCCACTCAGTTTTCTATGCAGAAAGTCCTGTTGTGTTTCAAGCATTGTGCCATGTGCCTAGGTATTTCTACAGATACACAAACCAACTAAGGCCCTGTCCAGGCTCAATTCCTCTTTTCTAGGAAACCTAGTACAGGAGACAGGAAAGAAAGCTCAGCAACTCTTAAGTGCTGCGATAGGAGGAAGTATAGGGGAGCTGGGGAGCTCAAAGGAGAGGGCATCTGAGTCAGACTGAGGTATCCCAGAGGGCTTCCTGGAAGAAGTGATATTTGAGTTGAGTTTAGAAGGACTGGCAGGGGTTACCAAAGGGGAAGGGTCTTCTGAGGAAGAGAGGCTAGCAGTGTACATGGTCTGGAAAGAGCACAGTGTGTTCAGGAAAGTACAGGCAAAGGGTAGATGTTCTAAATGACTGAATGAACAAGCCAGGAGGAGAGCAGAAGGCAGACACAAGGGTGTGAGAGCTAAACCAAAGAGGTTGAAGTTTACCCTGAGGGATACGGAGTAGGGAGTGGGGTTGGAAGAAACATGGAGGTGAGGTGAGCGGATGTGTGTTTCGGAAGGATCTCTCTCTGGCTGAAAGGTTGGATAGAATGGGGACACCTGGAGGCTGGGGGCCTAGCTGGGAGGCTAGTGCCCTAATCTGGTGAGGGTGTGGCCTGAGCAGGCCTTTGGCCCTCGGAGTGGTAACACACTGAGTGGGAAACGTTCTACCTGGATTGCACTTGTGTCTCCCCCCTGACAGTACTGTGGACAGTTAAGTTGTTGTTTTCTGTGTCTTTGCTGCTTCCAGGAACCTGGCCTCAAAGTGGGCTTCTTTGTCTTTTCTCTACCAGGTCTGGTAGAGGTAGGAGGAGTTGTAATCCCATAGGTACCATGACAGTAGCCCCTTCATGCTGTTTAACTTGCTTGTGTGCAGGGCGCCTGGGTGGCTCAGTCATTAAGCATCTGCCTTTGGCTCAGGTCATGATCCCCCACATGGGGCTCCCTGCTCAGTGGGAAGCCTGCTTCTCCCTCTCCCACTCCCCCTGCTTGTGCTCCCTTGCTCACTGTCTCTCTCTCTCTGTCAAATAAATAAATAAATAAAAGGAGGAGGAGGGGGAGGGGGAGGGGAAGAGGAAGAAGAAGAAAAGAAAAGTCTTTAACTTGCTTGTGTGTCTGCTGTGGGGAGGGGAGTGTTGGCTTGGAGGCGGCCAGGCCGGGGTTTGGTCTTCATTCTGCTATATACCAGGATACCACTGAGCCTCAGTTGTTCAGCTTCAACGCAGGCAATAGCCCCCACCTGGAGCAGTTGCTGCAAGGGTTAAAGAGAAGCTGCATTAGCGGACTCCCAGGTAGTGCTCTGTAATAGTACCTGCCATTGTTATTTCCCCTCCCAGAAGAGAGGAAAAGAAAACACAACTCTTGTTACAGGATTTTGGGCCCATCAGACTAGGAAGACAGGCCTGCTAGTGCAGTTCTCAGCTGCCCAGCAGAGAGCTGAGATTGATGGCTGCTGGGGCATGTCTGGCTCCTGGGCTCAGTCTGGCTGCTCTCCACCACCTGGAGACAGTCTGGGTTTGCCTCAGATGTGCGCAAGGTGAGGCTGCTGCTAACCCCCATCTTGGCCTCCTGTCCTTAGAGCTGTGCAGACGCTGAGCCTTCTGGCCCGTCCGCCCCCATCCGTGGTCCCTTGGCCCAGGCCCAGCTGAGCAACTCCGGGAAGTGATGAGTAGCTGTGTTACCTCACTGATGGGGTAGACATCCCTGGAGCCAGAATGTGGGTATGCGTGCCCCCGGCTGGAACTTTCCACCAGCTGGAGGGGATGATGTAGAAAGTCCAGCTGGTAGCTTGGGGTAGGGGGGTGGGGGGTGGCTCCATGTTGTTTCCCGCCATCTAAAAATCATTTTTCTCGGATATATTTTTCTTCCTGATTTTCATTCTCTTTGAGGTGCCTCTGCTTTCCTCAACACTTGTATTCTCTTACTCCTCACCAAGTGAGTCAGGCTAGTCTTGTGGTCCCATGAACACAACCACCCTGTTGTCTCCAGGCCCCTACCTGTGACCTGTTCTCCACGCTCACCTTCCAGCTTGAAGGGGCAGCTCTCGCCGGCCTCTGGAATATGAATGGCCTCTCCTGGGACTGCTAGCC